>LOEQ01005039.1:82642-128761 GCA_001685075.1 Bramus lutescens | reverse complement strand
TTTTTTGTAGAGCTTGGCAGGAGTATGGACTTAGGGAGCACAAAAGCTCTAAACTCCCCCCTTGCTCTTCTCTTTCTTTTCATCTATACACTTTAGTGTGGTGTTCGTCATTAAATCAATTAACACAAGTGTTTTATGAGATCTGTGAGCTACTCTACCAAACCATTAATGTGGGCACAGGAATAGAGACCCATAGCCACTCAAAAGCCTGGATTACAACCTCTGTTTCTCTGGAAATCTAGAGTGGGAGCAGTCTGATGTGTCTGGTCCTTTGACCTATGGTATCTTACATATTCTCCTAGAACACAGCTTCAGACGTAGGGTGGTGTGGGAAGTCCTTCTGTGTATGTGTTGCTTTTATTTGCTAATGAATAAAGAAACTGCTTTGAGCCCATAGCAGGGCAGAACGCAAACTAAACTGAATGCTTGGAGAAAGAAGGCAACGTCAAAGAGAAGACATGTAGCCTTGCCAGAGACAGATGCCAGACAAAACCTTGCAGAGAAGCCACAGCCACAAGGAGATACGCAGATTAATAGAAATTGGTTAAATTAAGATGTAAAAGATAGCCAATAAGAAGCTAGAGCCAAGCAGTTAATACAGTTTCTTGTGGTTATTTCAGGGCTGAGCAGCTGGGAACAAACAAGCAGCCATTAACAACTCTAGGTTATCTGCTTGATGTCTTCTGATATATTTCCAGAATTCTTTCGTTTACATGTTTGGTAGTCATACATGAAATATTTAGTAGTAATACTTTTTTTTTGTTTCAACTTAGTCATTTTTTATATTTTTGTGGTAAGTACAAGAAAAAATGCAATTTATAGTGAAGAAATAAAACTCCAAATTAAAGCTCCATTGTTTCAACATGGTCATTCTAACTATATAGAAGTTCCCAGGAAATACAGTGTTGTGCACTGGACAATTGTTTGAATGAGTTTTTCAAACTAAGGGATTTTTTTAATGGGTTAGTTAGAAGAAAGTGATTTTTTTTCAAAATATAAAGGAACTAGGATACACCAAAAGCAAATCATTCAGAGTAGAAAAATTACTTGCTCAAAGGATCCACAAAGAAACTGGGGCTATTAAATATTGTTACTGGTTCCAGGAATCTTGATGACATGGCCCTAGAGATGACAAAACACGAAGACTGAAACTCATGAAAGAACATATGTTGATATATGATATAAATATTTTTTCTTATTTTAGAGACGAAATGTGAGAGTAAAAGTGCTTTATATCCAATTTTAAAAACATCCTTCTCACCTCTATCCCTGAAGTCAACTCTATTCATACGATCAATCATGCACATTTCCGTGGTCATAAAGGGCAATAATTCTCCTGTCCTATTAATTATCCACTACTGTTAGACCATTTTATATATCTCCTTCATTTCTCTTTAGTTGTATCAAAGATACTTAAAAGTAAATCTAGCAACAATTTTCCGTACTCAATCTTTAAAACACAAAGTTTTCATTTAAACTAAATCCTTTGATATATGTCAGGTATCTTTTTCCATATTTTGAGATACACTAAATAACAGTGTGTGATTATTTTCAAAAACTAAGGAATTACAAGATTTTTAAAGGTCAGAATTTGCTGAATATTTAACTAATTTCTAATAGGTAAGTAATTTATAAGACATCCACCAAAGTACTTAATTAATTATTAATTATCTTGATAGTTCAGCTTATTATTAGAAGTTTCTAGAAGGAATAACTATAATAAAGGTAGCAGTTATTGAACAATAGTACAACATTTAATAATTATTTTTAATTTTCAAAGTCATTTTGGAGATAATCAACCTCTTATAGGATATCTGTCAATGTAGTAAGAGTGGTATGTGTTTCAAAGGGCAAATGACTTTAGCAAAAATCTCCTTCTGGCTAGGCTTCCAGTACCCGACATTGTTTCCTTCTTATTTACTGGGTCTTAATCCCAATCAGAGAGCTATTTGTTGCTGCCAAAATATGAGTGTCACTATGGCACCCTTCAGGTTATCGTGCCATGCAGATAATTTTTGTAGTTCATCTTCATTATAAATGGATAGGATTGTTAGTTGCTTCCCGCCCTTGAATCTTTCATGGTACTTTCTGGTACCATAAAACCTAGTCCTCAGGAAGGAGGCTTTTCAAGTGAGATCTGGCTTGGATTCCCCAGGTCCTATCGATACTGCATACTGTATTCTGAAGTAAGGACTTACCTTTAACTTCCGGGAGGCAACATGAAAGGAATAGTATCCCATAATGTTCTGCAATATCTCTTGGACTCCGCTGATCAACAAATTGTAAGGGGCCTCTTATGCTCAGTATTAGGGTTTCTGTTAGAGGGTCTATGCTACTTGAAGGCGGCAGTCCCAGCTCAGGTTGGAAAAACTCACTTAAATTTTGTATGTATGTGATGTATATTATATTTTTGTATCTGTAACCAGATAGACTTACACGTATTATATGTAACTTTAGGTAAATAGATAATAATATGACTCCGTATGACATTGTCAATGTCTCTATTGCTATCTTACCCCTTCTTCCTTCTATATTTCCCTAACTTCTTTTGAGTCAGATCCTCATTTTTCCCATTGCCCCTTCAGATCACTTCTGTCATGCTATTTTGTTCTTTTTTCTTTTTTGCCCTCGCCCCACACACCACAATGATATTGTTTGATTTTCCTGGATTCTATCATTATTCCAGGTTATGTGGTCACAGCTGAAGAGTTAGAGTTAGGGATGACCAATGAAAGTAAGCTTGCAATGTCTGTACTTTTGGAACTGGATTATCTACTCAATATAGCCTTTTCTACTTTCATCCTTTTGCTTGAAAATGTCATGATTTTCCTTTTTTAAAAAAATCTGAATATTATTCCATAAGATACACAGATAATTTTTATTATCCATTTTTACTAGTATGACATTTATTCTGTTTTCATCTCCTAGTTACTGTGAATAGAGTATAAATGAACATGGCTTAGCAACTATTCACGGAGTAGGAGTCATTTGGGTGTATTTTAAGGAGAGTGTATGTGGATCATAAGGTAGATTTGCTTTTATGTTTTTAAGGATCCTGCACACTGATTTCCAGAGTGACTGGACCAGCTTTTCATCCATTTTCTATTTTCCCAAGTCCTTCTCAATATTTGTGGTTAGATTGTTTTGTTGATCTTGGGTATCCTGATTGGGGTAAGATGAAGTCTTTTAAGGTCCACTTAGCAAGAGGAAAGTAATGCTTGGTAATAGAAACCTAGCCAATAATTCTGCACACAGATGTTGGATAAGTGTCTACTACACCCACTATACTAATAACCAAGCATCATTCCTAACTGTACTGTAAATATTTATCCTTTTCCCACAGATAAGTGTAAGTCTTACAAAGAAATTTCTATTTGAAACAGGCAGAGACCATCTAGGGAGCTATAACTGAGCAAAATGGACAAGTGGTTTCTAGCCCCACCTACAACCCAGTTCCTTTACATAAGTCTCAGGAAACCTCATGTAAAAACATGCAGAAGGATTGTAAGAGCCAGAGGAGCAGGGTATTTCCTGAAAGCCTGTGTCTCCTGAGAATGATAGGGAAACTACATCCACCAACTTCCAATAACATGACCACCTATGGAGACAAGGACCAGGGTAACACCAGTAACTTCCTAACATGGAAGGGAAAAGTCTCCCAGGGTGGCTTCACCGTATACAAAGAACTACAGGCTACTAATGAATACATAAAGCAAGAACAAATATCCCTGCCTAGGTGAGAGACTCCCATTGGTTATCCAATATGTAGAGGTCAGCCCTGAAATCATGTGTCTACAAGTAACATTATACAGGCTGAGGAAATGGTATTGCCATATTAAGGAAAGTGTGTGCATGTGTGTGTGTGTGTGTGTGTGTGTGTGTGTGTGTACTTATGCACACAAGCAACAGCAACTAAAGAGAAAGAGAGCAAAGGCCATAAATTTGACTTTAAGCTGGAGAGAAGAAAGAGAAATGGGAAAATAATGTAACTACATTTTGGTTTCAAAATTAAAAAGTCTATATTTCCTGAAGCACTTTCTTAATTATAGATTAAAAAGCACTTGTGTTTTCTGATATATGTTATAGCCATATATTAATACCTTTCATTAAGAGCTGGCTTTAAAAATGAAATTCTGAAGAATTTCCCAATCAGTTGATTATATAATCTTGTTCAGCATTTGTAATTTTCTTTGCAGCAATTTTCAGTGTCATAGCTACAATACTAATGTATGTCAATATCAACTATCCAGAGTGAGAACATATCTGAAGCACTAAAAACTCTATTCATTTGCTCCCACTTCAAATACCAAAGAGAAATAGTGTGTCCAAGAATTTCTGGTTAACAATCAATTGGTATGTTTGTTTGACCCTTTCTTGGTTTCATAATTTATGATATTGAGTCATGGAATTTATGAAACCTCTATACTAACAGTTATTTTATATGACAGGTTACAACACAGAAACTGATACATGGAAGAAATACCTGGAGCATGGTATATAACAGTGAGTGCTCCCACGCTCTCTCTTTCCACACTGCCCCATGCACATCTTCATCACATAGTAACATCTCATACACATTTGTTGAAGAGTTTTGTCAAAGTTGGATTGCCTGAATCGGAGTCATTAAATCACTGATCACTGAATGATTTCAAGTTCTTGCTTCTGTTTCCTTTATAAGGCCAAGGATAGGAGGAAAAATCTTCAGTATTATAGTAATATGGTTTGTTTGTCTTGCAACCAATTCCAATTCTGAAGGTACATGAGCAGTACGGAGAATTAATGTAATAGCAGAAGTCCAGGTATAGGAAAAAATAGGGCTTTTATGAATAAAAAGACAAAAAGATACTTAAATCATTTAGGAATTTCTAAGGTATTAAGACCAAAAAAGAATGGGAGTCTGATGTAGGAGGCAGGATATTACACACACACACACACACACACACACACACACACTACCACCTTTCAAAATGCCAGAGCATCTTTCAAATGCTTGGATCACTCTGCTAAAGTTTTTGCTTTAATTGATCTAGAGTGAAGGCTCATTATGATCATTTATCAAGAACCTTCAGGTGATTAATATGAGCAGCCAGGCATGAAAATTGTTCTACAAATGTCTAAGGAACAAGGTGTAGTGAGGGGGGTGTTAAATAGTTGATATTAAATCTATTGAACTATTCTCAGTGCTGAGGAATCCACAGTGAGCAAGCCAGCCATGTTTCTCCCTTTACGTAGGTATAGTGTAATAAAAATTAAAGAGCAACCACATATGTAGAAGATAGTACAGAGCTGAGGTCAAGTGCAAAGGGCTATGTGGGCTTGGAGAGTGGGCAGGGAAAGGTTACTTCAGGAGAAGATAACAACAGAGCTCTGCAAGAATGAAATAAGATGTTGATCACTATGACAGGAAGACTTCTTTTCTTGGCAAGTGATATTCACTGTGAGCCCCATGAGACAGTGTACAGCTATCACCTAAAGAAGCTCCACCCTGAAATCACTGAATCAGCATAGCAGTTTACTCATAGGCCAGGGTGAACCTTGTTCAGAAAAATGCTTAGGTGTTTATTTCTTGGCCACTTCCCAAAAGGAGCTGAACATGAAATTCATATGAGATCCCAGAGGCAGCTCTACTCCATTTCCTATTGAGATCTAATTGGACCAATACTCCTGAAATTCTAGAGGTTATCCCTAAAACTTTCCATAAAATTCTTTTTTGCTCTAACTTGTAAGAAAATACAGTCTATTCTTTGTGATAAAAGTATTCTAACTAATGCAGTTTCCATTTCCCAAATGCTAGGAAAATATGATCGAATGTATATTATATAGCACATTTCAATTTAATATTTGATCCCATATTTCCAGTACTTTACACAAGATCTGATATACTCCTGACTTTTATAATTCAATACACATGTAGTTTAATACTAAAAATCAATTAATTTTATAAAATATTTCTATTTTTCTTTGTAAATTTCATATGTGATTATAATATAATCTTCATTTATTCATTCCCAATTATTCTCCAAGTCTTCCCAATGTTTATCAATCTGTTTCACTCCAGATATCATGTCTGCTTAGTTATTATCATTGTTGTTATTATTATTATTACAATCATTGTTGATCACAAACATTATCTGAGGCATGAGCAAGGTACCAGGAGCCTCATATTAAAAAAATAAAGTCTTTCTCTGCCCCAAGAATCCACAAACTGTCAATGCTTCTCAGCTAGGAGTCAGGCTTCAAAAACACTGCCCCCAAGCTGATATCAATAATTTGGTGTTTTTGACTGCCTTGTTAATCTTCAGCAATTCCCATTTATATTTATTTTGTTGATAGAGATACATTAGTGTTATGTTGTTATATGACAAAATAGCTTGACATATAAGAGTTTAAGATAACAATATGTAATTTTTGTCTCATAGTTTCCATGGGAAAATTATTCAGAAATGACTTCGCTTTATCATTCTTGACAACTTCCCTCAGTAAGACACAGCAGAGATGGCGGTCAGAGAGCTTCAGGTGTCTGAAGGCTGGGGATGAAGAAGGCTAACCCATGACTAATACGACATAGTTACTCACCACAAGACTTTTGCATAGGTATTCCTAAATGTGGCTTATGTTTTGGGAATGATTTCCCACAGTGATTCATGATATCAAGGCAGAAACTGCCCAACTTTCCTGAACTAGCCTAGCACCTGTGACTTCATATGCTGCCATTCCTCCAATATCTTGTTAATTACACATTTGCCTTCCTCAGTGTTAGCAGGAGCTATGGGATCATGAATACCTTAAGGGAAGAACCAATGGAGGGCATCTCAGAGTTATGTTAACAAAGGGTCTATATTTCACAGAGTTTCAGTTTCTTGCCTCTAGATGTTTTATTATTTTTTAAATAATTTACCAAAATCTATAAATGGAAAGATGGTGACTTTCTTCAGAAAGCCAGGTAGAAATTCTAGATAATGGGTAATGTATATAATTTTACTGAAATATAACATCCATTTTGTACTGAAACTCTCAGTGCTAATAACTTAACAGCTTAAGTTTAAAGACCTTGGAAATTATAGAAGTCTGATTATCTGCAAAAAAATAGAAGTTTATTGAAATAAAAATAGCTGTGATGACCTACTCACTGACTTCACAAAAAGGGGTTCAAAAGTATAAAGAGTTTAAAAAGCAAAGGGTACTAGGAAAGTTATGAATATGTTCTTAAAAACATGCTGGATGACTGTTCATCAAAGGAAGGCTTGGCAAAGACTCCTGGCCATCAGACAAAAGCTGCAGAAAACAGGATCAAAGCATACAGCTGTTAAATAAAGTGAACTTCTTTCTAAGCTTTTCAACTAGCTCTTTATGGAATATATTTAAATGTCAAGACAAAATTAGACTGGGTATCAGTATTTTGTCTATCCAACACAAATAAATACAAAGGTCAAGGGAATGATCATCATAGCATAAAGTCTTGAGGTCAGGAGGAATTCAGGGTATCACTTTACAGTTTCCATCATGATCGAAACAAATGCACATGGGAAACACTGGACTCTTTCAAAATGATAATTTTACAAACATCTACTGTAAAACAATGGCTAATAAATTATTCTCAAATCTTCAAGTGATTTTTTCTCTTCTACATATGAAATCAGTAAATCTCAATTGGAATAACATAAAAGTTTGTGCTCCAGACCAAGAAAAAAAAATCATGAAGATAACCATTCTTGTTGACTCCCACCCATTTAGCAGATATATGTAATAAACGGTGAGAATGAAAGATTCATTTACTGTCAGAGGAGAAGTTAGAGTCAGTGTTAGGGCTGAAACACTACCGAGAACTTCATCACTTTTCCTGTGCTTTGTTCATGCTAACATAAGGACAGGGTTTTCCTAAATTCATTCCTGGAGTTCTTCAGCTAAGTCATTGTAGTATAAGGGCTTCTATTGACATTCTCCAACGGTAGGTACTGTGAAGGTGGGCAGAATGGAAGATGATTAAGATACCATTTCCCTCTCCTGCTAAGGAAGTACAAATCCTGGACTGTGGTCAACTGTGCAATGTAAGGGGAAAGGCACACAGAAACCAATCTGCTTCATTCACACCCACATCCTCAATGCTGTGTAATATGTGGGCATGTACAAGATGCTTGCTACAGTTGCACTAAGTGAGTAATTTCTGCCTTTTGCTCCTTTTTGTTTTTAAACTCCCTATGTCAATCTCCTCTGTCTCTGTCCTATCCCTGTCTCTCTGTCTGTCTCTGTCTTTCCCTGTTTGACTCTCTCTCTCTCCCTCTCCCTCTCTCTCTCTCTCTCTCTCTCTCTCTCTCTCTCTCTTTCTCTCTCTCTTCCTGTGTATGTACATGCACAAGAAGCATATCATGCCTGTTTATTTACAGGGGCACATGTATGGAGGAAACTGTACAAACTTAGGTTTTGGTCCTTGCCTTTCACCATGTTTGAGACCAGGTCTCTAGCTGGTTTTCTCTGTATGTACTAGACTAGGTGACCTACAAGCATTTGGAGATGCTTCTGTCTCTGTGTTGCATCTTGCCAAAGAAGTAGTTTGATTAAAAGCATGTGCTACCATGTCTGGGTTTTATATGGGTTCCGGAAATCCAAATCAGTTTAGAAATGTGTAGAAAAAGCTTGACTGGCCAGTCCCCTCTCTAGATTAGATTTCTCCATTTTGAAAGTCAGCTTAACCTCAATATTCACTAAAGAGAAAGTCACAGAGATCAAACTATAAGGGGAAGAACAGTGTGTCAGTGACAGTCAGCCTTTGTCAGGGTGAAATCACTTTCAAAATTCCTACCTGGCCTGAAGAGATACCCTAACAGCTAAGAGAACTTTGTGGTTTTTGTGACTTGGGATCAGTCCCAATAGCCATATAGGGAGGCTTGTGTCTGCCTGTAACTTCAGTTTCAGAATATCCAGCATCCTCTTCCAGTTTCCTTGAACATGTGTGTGGTACACATAGAGACAAACAGGTGCACACAAACACACACATATACACACAAATGCACATATTTTTTAAGAAGATACTATATGTAAATTGATGACTGAAAATCACAGTGGGAGCTTTTAAATGCAGACATCAAAGAGGTAAATAAATTGCGGAAGTACTGTCTTCCGGATGCAAGAGGAGAGGAAAGTGTTGTGATGACTATTGAAAAGATAAATGGAACAGCACAGGGCCAAACCCAAACGCAGCCTGCTACGTTTGCTAGAACCTGCCGGAATGCACCTCTGTCCCATAGTGCTTAGTGTACACGTGTTTCTAAAGCAAGATGTTAAGTAATTTGGATTCTTGAGAAGTTCTGCTTTTAAGACCTCAGGTTCAATAAGATTTAATAATCAATTTTAAAGGAAATAAAATGTTGCAAATATGTCTTCCAATCCCTAACAAGCACAAACAGTTACTTTCCTGTCTAAAAACACAGTGGAATTCAGTACTGTAACATTGGTTTCTCAAGATGAAGCCAGACCAACAGCGAATGGTGAGATGCTGAAGTATTCTGTGTGTACCAGAATCCATTTTAAACAAAGGGTGAACTCTGCTTTTCCCTCTCCAATCCAGCATAGCTACTTCGCTGGCTCTGAGTATATTTGATCAATTCACACTGTTCAGCAATCTTGAACTTTTTTCTCTCCACCACGGTTAGGTAATAATTTATTTTCAAGCAAGTGACTATAACGGAATCTTATTTTTAAAGATGAATTTTGTAAAAAGATAAGGCCATATGCTATTTGTTAAATAACCTCAGTTTACCCCAGTTAGAAAGAAAATGGCTTCAAACAGGATAAAAAGATTATCAACTTACTGAATCTTTAAGTGACACATACACTTAAGTGGAGTATCCCACTTATGGGATGTTTCACAAACATGTTCAGCAATGTGTACTCACAGAAACGAACTGTTTGCCTTGTTGTTTATCTCTGTTTTGCCTGGATTGAGAACTGATGCAAGATGAAAAGGGCACTTGATTTGAATACAGCATTTAAGGGAGCACAAAAAGAAAAAAATGAACAACTCATTAATTATAAAGAAGACTATTAAGATTGCTTCTCAAGTCCAAGAGGAGTCTGAAAGTAAAAAAAAAAAAGAAAGAAAAATACCAGTAGCTATAATCTTGATTTTCTTTAAAAAGATAATACGCTTTTGTGAAACTTTGTTCACATTATTATTGATTTTTACAATATTGACTTTAGTTTTTTTATGTTAGTTAGTGAGTTTTGGAACCCCTTAAGGTTAACCCTTTGGAAATGTCCTCGTGAGTTTCTGCTCCTGTTGCTCACTTGGACCTTTATGCTACCTGGAGCTATGCTTGTAATCAAAGGTAATGTTAGAAATAAACAAAGTATCAAATCCATTCTATGCCTCCAGTTCCTCATCAAATATTAAGAATTTTTGACTCATAGGCATGGCCCCTGAAAGTGTTGTTATTGAGGATTTTAAGTCAATGAATGCTAAGAGTGAAAAAGTCAAACATTCTGGTATCCATCAGAATGAGAATCAATGACTTAGTGAGGACCTCCTTATCTTATTTTCTTTTCCTGTTGCTTTGATAAAAATGCCCTGACCAGAGGCTGAAGATGTGGCTCAATGCTTAGTAGCATAAGATGCACTTCCAGAGATCCTGACTTCAATTCCCAGCACTCACATGGAGGCTCACAACCATTTCTAATGGGATTAGATTCCCTCTTCAGGTATGCAGAAGTTCTGGCAGACAAACCTATCATATTGATAAATAAATAAACACTTTCTCAAAATGCCATGACCAAAGTGACTAAATGGAGAAAAAGTTGGATTTTAGTTAAAAGTTCAAAGTCCAATCCTTAAAATTAGGGTGGCAGGAATTTGAACAATTTGATCCCATTATGACCGCAATTAAAAGAGCAGCTAAGGCATACAAATTGGTAGTCATCTTGTTTCCTCTATTTTAGACAGACTTAGATCCCCAGCTCAAGGAATAGTCCTGCCCACAAATAAATTATGATACATCTTTTGAAGTCAGTTAACACAATCAGATAATCCCCACATGCATACCTACCCATCATAGATCATCTAAAAGACACCATTTCAGACCTCTAGGATGTGGAAAGAGGTCCATATTCTAACATTGAATCTTCTATATGACATTCAAGAAGCAACACATATAAACAATGTCTGTGTTAGAGAATACTGTTTCCAAACCCAGCCAGTTCTAACTGGGATCTCATAGATAGTTGTTTCTTAAACTGAATCAGTTGCAAACCTTCTTCTATTGTAAAGTTTAGCACAATGCTTCACCTTGAATCCCTATCATGATAACAAGTCTAATCCTCCTTCATTCTTCAAAAACTTCAGAAATTTAAAGGCACTTAAAACAGCTAGCGTGTTCCTGAAGCAAGTAATGTAATGTTCATTTGTTTATCTATCCTAATGGATTAATGAATAGTTTCCTATTAAGTGGTGTTTTGGAGCTGAAACTATGTTGAAATAGGAATGAAAGTCTTGGCATCCATAACCATCGTGTTCAGTTCTCAAGTGGGTCTTCTAGGACTACCTTCTGCTCTCCTCCTCAGTTGGTCATCAGGAGTCTCTAATGGTTTTTAAATAATATGAAACATTGTAATGAATATATCTAAGATTTGTTTGTAATAACTCCCAGGATGTTTTAGTGTTCAGATGGGTGCAGACATTGTTTTCTTACTCAACTGTGTAGGGGCATCTAGCTGACCTTTACTTTCTCTAAACCAGGCTAGAAAGACTTCATATTAGAATTACTGGTTTACCTTGTGTCTTTTCTTGAATGAGATTGGCCCCCAAGGTGCATATATTTGAATACTTGATACCCAGTTAGTGTTACTGTTTGGAAAGCTTAGGAGGTATGGCCTTGTTGGAGAAGGTGTGTTCTTGGTGACAGGTTTTGTGATTTCCCAGATCATTACTGGTTAGCTTTCTCTGCCTTGTACTTGTGGATCAAGATGCCAACTTTCAGCTTGCTCTAGAACTATGCCTTCCTGCCTGCTGCCAGGCTTCATTCCATGATGCTCATGAACACAACTTCTCTGAAACTATAAGCTTGCAATGAAGTCTTTCTCCTATAAGTCATGGTGCCTTGTCACAGAAATAGAAAAGTAACTAAAACATTTGGATCTTAAACAAAACTAGAAAAAATGTTTTTGACAAGATCTTACTGTTAGACCATGATAGCCTAAATATCTTTGACCTGACATTCCAAATTCTGGAATCACAGGTGCACACCACCATATCCAGCTTAGTTTACTTACTTTTATAGAGTAAGCCTCTTCTCCATGCATGCTGGTCCTGTAAGTACAATAATTGCTTTATTGATGAAAGAGGCTATGTGAGGATTAACAACTTTTCCTACATTGCTCATGGGGAGAATAATTAGGCAAATGTACATTGGTATCCTGAGGCTATATGTGACAGGTGTTCCAGGAATCAGACAGAGCTCAATGAATTTTGTGGAGTTTAATTCAGGGAAAACACTTATCCTATAAAATGATATAATTAAATATAATTACAGCAATACTCTATGAAAATCATATGTCTATGTTGTTATCTCTTTGGAATGAAACCCCATGGTGGAGATGGTATTCATTCATGTGCTTACTTATGCCAATAACCTCTCCATCCCAAACGCAGAAAATATGAATTCTAATGCTAACTTATAACTTAGTAAGAGCTTCCATGATCACAATACCATGTCCCATGGAATAAGCTATAAAATATTTTGGCAGTTTTATAAAAAAATAAAACTAAAAGGAACTATCGCGGGTTAAGCAAGTTTACATCATCTAATATTTTATGGGTGTTTCAATTTGATTAAAAGATAATATGTCATCCTAATTACTATTTTAGAGTAAATAGTCATTGGCTTAGGGAAATTTTACCACACCTGATTCACAGTTGAGTCTAGAAAGAAAAGGCAAGTCCTACAACACTGAGAAAAGCATGTGTGGTCTTGCTGGTTGTTTATTTGGGCAGAATCACTTGTACTTTTAGGTCTGGCTGTCATCCCTATTTTTAAATTAGTTTCCATTTGCAATCACACAAACAATGGCAACAAGAAAATACCTCCAAATTTTCTGTCCTCCTTTGAACTGGTTCATTTTAAAGTTGAAATTCAGGTCTTTAATTGAGTGCAGTTTCCGTCGTTGGACCTAAGATGTGGTACATTTATGAGCAGGGGTTGTTTGTGCCAGTCAAGATATAAACATCTCTAGATACAGAGGAGAATAAGACACGGGTCATACTTATTCTCACTTGATTTTTTATTAAGTGTCTCTGGGGCCAGGATTAATGGCTTAACTAATAAAATCACTTGCTGAGTATATCTGGTAGCTTGAGCTCAGATACCCACATTTCCGAAGAAGCCAGATACAGAGTGATGAACATGTTTAATGTCTACCCTCTTACAGTAAGATGGGGATATGAATGGTAGACCAGAGGATAGACAAGAAAGTTTCTGGTCAGTTAAGCCGGAGGATACATATGCAAATAAGAGATATTGCATCAAACAAGGTACACAATTAGGACCTACTACTGAAAGATTTCCTCTGACTCCATATACAAGTCACGGACACACACCTGTGCTCTAGTGTTCCCTTGCTCTCTCTTACACACACACATACACACACATGCATTCACATATGACACTCATATAATAGCCTTAATACATTGCCAATCCAGGTGATTTCAAATATTATTGGAATTTAAATCACAGGTCCTCTTACAACATATAACAAGATTGAACTGATCCATAGTTAGGAAAATATAACTTTGTCTCTTGAGCATTGATTGCATTAAATATTTTCAGTTTTGCCAATGTGATGTTGAGTGTTATGAGATTAAAAATGAGTGAATGAAACCAGCCATATTAAAAAAGAAGCTTCTAGATTTTATAAAAAATGACTATCATTGCTATACTGCTTGAATCCTTTGAATTAATCAACCTCATTTATGGCATTTGTCAAATAACTTCAGGAGTTGAATGTACACAGATTTACTAAAGCAAGATATATATATANATATATATATATATTTAGAACAAATTTTTAAGCATATATATAAATATATACATATGTATATATATGAATGAGATGATTCAGTGGTGTTATTATTGCTAACTGGAACCCTCTACACTGCAATTGAACTTCATTGTGGATACAGGGTATCCTGAGAGGAAATTTCCCTTGAGTAAGACAGACACACGTTCTCCTCTCATTCTGTAAAGTTATCAGTAAAAGGAGGGAAAATTGGAGAAATTTTCAATCAAACTCTCCATGCTGTAGTGGTCCAGAATGTCCTTTTGGATTAAGTTCTTCAGAAATGACTCTCACAAAATGCATACCAGACTTCTTCCCACAGGCTGTTTGACCATCTGTAGTATTAAAGAATTTCCATTACGTGTGTCCTGTGGCTACTGTTTTAGAATTGATTAGAAAGTGTTTGTGATGTATCATCCAAACTGAAATAATTGACATAAAGTCCTCCATCAAAAGTTACAAAGCAAAACAGCAAAAATAGCCAGTTGCTTGTTAAATATAAGCAAACAAAAAGCTATTCTTTTGAGTTTCTAATGAGCAGAGATACACACAGTGTTAGATTACATTTTCTTAAGACAGAACTATGCTAATAGGTTTTCAAGCAAAGTCTACAAAAGATTTACTCAATTTAATAATATAAGTGCTAATAATATAAAATAATAATATAAAAAAACCAATGTATTTATTTGATATGCCAGTTTCTCCTTGATGTATCTGTGCAAGAAGACACATCTCAATATGTACAACTAAAAATTATCATGAAGAGCGGTGATCAAGTCTTGTTTCTTTACCCCTTACTTATAGCTTTCAGAAATAGTAGAAATGACTGGTTGGCATCAGAAAATATACAGAGAAAGTCTTTAAGTGTTCGCAAAAGAGATCATTGTAATTGTTTATTCTTCATTCAATATCTCTGTACTCCTCATTAATTCTCTATTGTAAAAACTTATTCTCTGCCACAAAGGAGGAATCAATTTCCGATGCTATCAAGAAAAAACTCTAACTAAAATGCAAATCAGATGCTTACTTGCTGTCCACTATTAATCACAGAAGCTCAATTCAGAATGGATTTTAAAAGTCATTCAGTGATTGTATGTACCTTTCACTTCCAAGAAACCATGACATAGATCACATATGTGTGACCACAGTGATTGGTATGTTTGTGTTATACTATTGTGTTTGGTTGATAGTAATGTCTTTGATGGAAGAAAGATTTATTTATTTGGGAACAATTTTGGCAGGACCTTCCACTTTGGGTACTTTTTAATACTGAAAATTCATTTTTGAGATGGGATTTATTGTTTCACTGACCTCTAGATATCCATAACTCTTCTTAATGGAGAGTGATTTTCTCTTTCTGTATAATACCTTGACGCAGCATTGAGCCAGTGAGCTCTTCTCTCTCAGTTCAATGTCTATAGTTGGTACTGTTTTCCAGGTATTTCCTGCTCCTGGACTACATGGAGACATGTGCTGTGCCCATTGTCCACGCTGCCTTAGGACTCTAATCATGTGATGTATAAAGCAATAGAACAGATAATTAGGGGTTTTAAAATCTTCTGGATGCTGGTGTGACAATCAAATGCCTGCTGCAGTTTCTGCACCTGGACCCCAGTCTTCCTTAAATGCAGCTTCTTACTCAGTGAGTTTCAGCCTTCATTTCAGTTTGTGTGGCTCACTCCTCTTTCTAACCCGTGGTGTTTGCTTATGTCAAACACTCTAGTTCTTGGCTACATTGTTCTCATACAAGTTCTCAGTAGTTTCCTCCTGTGTTACTGTGTTTACTATTGAGTTTGTTGAGATTCATAACGTAAACGTATAACTGTGCAGAATAATTCCTTTCTCTGAGCAATGTAAAAAATATACTTTAATTGTTTGAATACTAGACCTTTGCGCATTTATAATCATAGTTCTCTTTTCAAGTAGCATTAAATGCAATTTGAAATTACATAAAAGACAAAGTTCCCTCCATCCCTTCAGTGAGAGAGTTGAGCTGCTTTCAATACTGTTAATTTCATAACCATGCAAGTGCATTTAGTTTCTCAGTTCAATTAAGATCACCTTGTTTATTGTAGTAAAATATTTAGCAATTTATACCTACTAACTTTATTTTTCCTACTATAGTTTTGATGGGATACTTTGTTATTCCTTCTAAACCTTCATTAATTCAATGATAAATGTATTAATTAAACTGTCATCAACTAGCTCTTGGAGGTCAATAAGACCATTAGGGACTTTTTGGTGAGTACTGTTTTAAAACTCAGATGACTTCACACACCTATACATGTAAATATACTGTAGATATATTTTTAAAATATTCTGAGTAAAATTTCAGTTCTTCCTTGATTTCACTATTCTTTCTCAATGTGTTATATTTTTTATACCAATAAGTAGCATAAGTAATGAAGAAAGTCCAGTGTGGTTATGAACATATACAGTCCCAGCACTTGGGAGATGGAGGGAAGGGGAGCCAGAGGACTGAGATATGCCCAACCATGTAGTGAGTTTGATGCCAATCTGTGCTACATTAGACCTTGTTATCAAATTTAAATAAATAAATAAATATAGTGAAGACATAACAATCACTCAATTATAGATCTGGTCATGAGAAAACTCCTACCTGGGACAGCTTATTATTTAACAATTATGTACCAAGTCAAAGTATAAGCATTGCAGCATTGAGACGTAGGAGTAATCCACTTTCATAAGAAAAATATTTCTGAGTCTTCTTTTTCTTGGGGGGGGGGCGTTGTGGTTTGAGGCAGACTTTCTCTGTAGCTTTGGTGCCTATTCTGGAACTAGCTTTTGTAGACTTGGGTGGCCTCGAACTCACAGAGATTTGCCTGCCTCTCCCTTCCGAGTGTTGGGATAAAAGAAAGGCATGTGCCACCACCACCCGGCATTTTTGAGTCTTTAGTATAACTACTAATACTTAGGTGAAAGAAATTTCATTTGTAACAATGGAATATACATCTACACATATGAATTGTTACCCTCATTGCTAAAACTTCTTATGAGTAAATCCCACAAGGATTCTTTCTCTAGAATTCTGGAAAGCAGCTATTGAACTAGATTTCTTGAACATTTTGTCTTTTGAGACAAAAGATAAAATTTAAGTAAAGATGTATCAAGAGGAGATAGTAGCTTTTGTCTACAACTAAATTAAATGCAGAAGAAAATGAAAATCTCATTTAGTTTATACCATTTAAATATTGGCAAAAATATGGGAGAAATAGCTTTTGCAACAGAATTCTAAGAATCCATAGGGACATCCTTATAAGAGTGGTATGATCCATTTGAACAAGCTCCAAAAGACAGTGTAAAACAAAAATAGCTTCCAGTGTCACAGCTGGCAAGGGTTAATAAGAGCTGCAATTCAAACTTTTAAGCAATTCAAAACATCTTTTCAAAGACACTAATTCTTTTGGCATCTTGTTGAATTTCCCTAGATTAAAAATAAAAAAAATAGGAAGTTAAACAGAAACAAAAGTACAAAAATATATCTGAATTGTTTCCCACTGTCTCAGGTTTAATTGTCCATGTGACAAGGTCAGCAGAGCCACAGTGGGGAAACTGCTTCAGTCAGACTGGCGCATCAGTGTATCTGCGGTAGATAGATGGTCTTATTAATGGATGTCACGGGGTCTAGGCATTCTTAGTGGAACCATCCCTAGGCAGGGAGACCTGGGTTGAAAAAGAAACCTAGTTAAGAAAGAGAATGTGAATAAGACAGGACGTGAGCCAGAAGGTCATATTTGTCTGTGGTTCTTGAGTCCAGGTTCTTCCCCTGAGTTAACTTCAGTGATAGCCTGGGATTGGAAAGCCGTAGCCAAACACACCCTTTTCCTCCCAAGTAGGTTTTAGTAGGAGTGTCTTACTAAATGAACCTAGAAGGTATATGTTGTGCCTTTTTATAAACTCCAGGGGATGCCAGAATACGGCTTATCAAGAACCCTTTATGTACTGTGATACGTAATTTACCCTACATTGCTGCTTCATTGTACCAGAGTTAATTTGTCCTTCAGCCTCTCATGCTTCCTAGAAATCATCTGAACTTTGGAGTCATTATTACGTAAAGTAAAGGTCACTTTAACATGTACAATATACGGCGTAATACTAACTCAGTCTAGCTCATAACCTAGAGGCTACAAGTGACTTAAAAGTAAGTCGCACACACGGTATGAACGAGGTGATAAAGCAGTGACTTCTTAAAGGCATGGAGCAGAGCAGAGGACGTCGGATTCCATCATGCTGTGGAAAAGACAGAGCTTAAAAATGGCATTTCAGAAAAATTGTGATTACTATTTTCTGCATCACAGTTGACTAAATCCACAGATGTGAACCCATGGATAAAGAGACACTGCTATTTAATGAGAAAAAAAACAATAATTAAGAATATGACAAAGTGAATACAATTGGACCCCTAAATTGTCGCATTCCTCAAACAGTGTGATCCCTAGGTGTGATGATATTTCATTTGTGTTTTAATAAATGAAGCTTGCCTTAAGATCAGCGAGTAAAACACCCCCACTTGTCAGCCTTACAGACCAGACAGTGGTGACACACTAATTTGCCATACAGTCTGGAAAGTAGTGGTGCACACCTTTAATCTCAGCACTAGAGAGGAATATAAGACGGGAGGAGACAGGTCTCAGTTCAGTCTCATTCTGAGGATTTCTGGAGACAGGATTGTCATTTTGATCTGAGGTAGAGGTTAGAGTCAGTGGCTTGCTGTTTTGCTTTTCTGATCTTTAATATTATGATTGTGATTTTTCATGTTGTATTCTGTGGATGTTTCTCACAAGTAGGTGATGACTGTATGTATTTTATGTGAATGGTTTATATTGTCCCCATTGGTGAATCACCTTCCAATATCATAGTAGTTTAGATAAAATCAACCTGCAACTGCAGCACATTTTTTTTTCCATTGAAAGGGAAACAGAGCCCATTTGGCACATGCAGAAACCCCTCTTTTAACCACCCTTTCTCAGGCCTTTGAGAACATTTCTAATTTGAGCTTCAGTGGAGGACTATGCTCCCATTTATACACTCACAAAATAAATATTTTTAAGTTGCTTCTGATGGAACAGCTGAGGGAATCCAGTGTGGAAACCACAATGAGGTATTTGGCATAACAAATAAACAGGAAACAGATGTCCCTTAGCCACTAGCATTAGGCATTGCAAATCTGGCAAAAGGCAGCTTCTATCTCACACAGTCGTGATTAATTTTTTTGTTAGGTCACATTAGACATCTCTGTCAGGTGAAACATAAACATGTCTTTGTAGTAGCATTTAACTTCAGTATACTTCCATAATGTAGAATTTATTTCAAACTCAATTTACCTAAAAAAGATACATAAAATTCATGCTACACACATATTTTATATAATTATACATTATTGTGGATATATTTAGTCATTACTAAGTCCATACCTTTGACAAATGTGTCTAGCTCTTTAGAAACACTGGCAGTTTTAAAGTGATGACAGTAACAAAAGATTGAAGAACGCTATAGCACTCCTACTAGCATCAGTACAATATGGAGAAGAAAACATTGTGAGATTTGTATACCAATAAACTAGGCAGACTTTCCCTAAGTAATAAAAATCTAGTGCGGAAAACAAGGTCCTCCACATTCTTATTTCGCAGCAAATAACAGGACATCATACGGAATCAACTTCACAACAGCAAAGAAAGCTCAGTTGTCTGGTTTCAAGAAGCCACAAAGCTCAGGACCTACACAAACTCAGAGCACAGAGCTTTGCCATTATGATGATTCAACTATTTGTCTGCTCTATGTTGTCGGTTTCCAGTCTGTCAAACTCAGTTTACTCTCCTGCTTTGTTCTCTGTACAGAGGAAATCCAATGAACTCAGCTCACATTTTCCCAGACTGCCGGTGAGCATTAACTGCTCCCTCAGCCGTGAAACATGGAATCACACAAAGCTGAGAATGTTAGGGAGAAGATAAATATGGAGCCCGATGGAGAAGAATCTTGTTCTAATACCCCTGACTTCTTGAATCAAATACAGTACTGATTCCCATCACAAAGTCTGCCCCATGATACTCTAAGATCTTGGATTCCAACTTCACTGAGAAGAAATAGGAGCATAGTCCTCTTCTATACTTGTCTTGATTCCAATCCATTTCAGTCCTAGACTGGGTCTAGACACTTATACTTCCTGTTGCCTTTCTGTACATACCTAAATGTACTGATAATTGCATGCAGTGTCATTGTTAGATTCTCCTTTGGTTTCCCTTCAGAAGCAGCTGCTTTTGGATTGGCCTCTTTCACATGGTCACTATGATATGTATGGTTGAGATTCTTTAGCCTAGAAAAGAAGGGGCTAGGGATCAGTGCTGGATCCTAGGAGACATTTGACTGGACTATGCCAGAAGATAGTTTGGACTGTCATGAAAAATGAGTACTCTTGAGTATAATAAGTAGAGACAGAGTTTGAGGAAGTTAAAGGAATCCTATTCTGCACAGAACAACTCCCAACAATTGTATCTGCTTAAAATTTCCAGTAGTGTCAAATTGTAAAGCCACGGTATAGGGGCAAATGTCTCTGGGATCCCAAAAGAACAAATGTGTTTGTTAGTGATGAGCTGATTAGTATCTAAATCAGAGAAAATCTTTATGAAAGAAGGACACACCTACTCTGAATATCCAGGTCCATTTGATGAATCTTTCAAGTAACCTGTGTCACCCCATGCTACATTCATTGATAGTGTATACAGATTCTGTGTCACATAAGTATGCAGAGAGTCAAGTAGACTACATGTGAAGTTCCTTGTTGTACAATTCTTTTAATAGTTGCTGTGACAAGAGCCCCAGTAAATCTCCCCATATACCATCCCCAATGCAGTTGTAGTAGCCCCTAAGAAGCTTGGTGTGAATAAAAATTCTTACACCCAGTTAAGTAAGCACGTGGCCATCAAGCCTGACATAATCATCGACACCTTCAGCAAAATTAGAAATGTCTACTGTTTCATCTTCATAAATGCATGAAATTCAAATAAATGGGATGATGAGTCAGGGAAGCAGCTAACATTACTTCAAGTGTGGTGGTGGGGGGTGTTATGCTTCATAGCTGTCTTCCTGTTGGCTTGGGATAAATTGTAAAACTGAAACATATTCTTTCACTGATTAGATAATTGCAACTCTCAAACGAAATTTGTGTCTCCCTGTGAGTGTAATTTTCCTTTATGCCAATGACAGCATACAATGCCAGGACCACCCTCAGTGCTTACTATTTTCCCAATGTGTAAAGTTTCTTAACTCTTTATTGTTCTCCAAAACAAATGGAGAATGCATTAACACCCCCACATTTCCATGCACAATAACAGAATGGCGATTTTTAAGTAGTTATGTGTTAGGTGAGAGAAGAGATTGAGAGAATTTAACTTTTCCAATTATGTCTGACTTTTCTGACCCAGGAGGAAAAATAAGTGCTTTCTAACAAACATTTCAATCATAGAGAACATTCTTCACTACCCCAAACATCTTAAAACTATCTCAAAACTTGGTAAATCCTTACTTTTAAACTTTTTCAAAATTACAATATTATCCAGCACTATTCACAACTAATTAGGAAGCAAGCATAATTGAAATAGCTATACATCCACTTAAATTATGTGATGTACTCACTATAACATTCCCTAAGAACACAGAAAGAGCCTTTCTGGTTGGTTCTGGCCAGCTCTTGCCAAAGACTGACATTCCAACATCTCTTTTTTATTATTATATTTTTATGGATTGAGCTCTACATTTTCTCTGCTCCCCTCCCTGACTCTCCCCTCCCCCTTCAACCCTACCCCCAAGGTCCCCATGCTCCTAATTTACTCAGGAGATCTTGTATTTTTCTACTTTCTACTTCCCATGTAGATTATATCTATGAAAGTCTCTCTTAGTGTGTGCATTGTTGTCTAAGTTCTCTGGGATTGCGGTTTGTAGACTGACTTTCTTTGTTTTATGTTAAAAAACATTTCTAATAATTTTTAAAAAATCCTGGCTTTCCTTTGGGTTGAGCTCCTGGAGTTTAGTTGACGAGAAGGAATAGGGACCATACAAATAAGGTCCAGATCATGATGGGGAGGGAAAAAACACAGAAACATCTGACCTGAGCTAGTGAGAGCTTACGGACTCTGGGCTGATAGCTGGGGAACCTACATGGGCAGAACTGGGCCCTCTGAATGTGGGTGACAGTTGGATGGCTTGATCTGATTGTGGAGCCCCTGGCAGTGGGTCCAGAGATTATTGTGGGTGCATGAACTAGCTTTATAGAGACCACTCCCTGCGGTGGGATACCTTCCTCAGCCTTGATGCAGTGGGTGAGAGGCCTGGACCTGTCTCAGTTTGGTATGCCAGACTTTGCTGATGCCCCAAGGGAGGCCTTGCTCCCTCTAAGGAGTAGATGTGGTGTGAGAAGGGAAAAGAAGAGTGGGACAGGAGAAAGGGGGGAGGAGGAACTGTGGTTGGTTTACAAAATGAAGAAAAATTAAGTCAAAAAGAAGAAATTCAGCAGACTCAAGTCTTGGGTATTAGCTGAATTGTTAAAATAATTTCTTTTACTTAACAAAATCTTTATGTTCCCTTCCTGATGTCTCTGACCATGTTGTAGTACCTCTTTGACTACATAAGTTAACAATGAATTCTGCAATCATTGAGTGGAGAACTTTCTATGAAGGGTAATTACATGTCATGCCATCTTTGTATCTGTCTATCACTATTGCGATCACAACAGATATTGCGGTCTAGTTTCTTCCAGGTACAATTCACAAATAACCAATGGAATGAGAACCTTCAACTCTGTTCTAAGCTGGAATTGATAGAACACGCTATGTTCTAATACTTAAGACCTGAACATCATTAAATTTCATCATGCAGGTTCTGCCTTCAGGAACAAGGGGCTAGATACTATAGGCCATGGGGAGGGGTAAATGGAATCTCCTTGGCCAAGCAAGTACAACACCAGGAGGTAAGCTTGCAGGAGGATCCATTTTGAACTGTTCACTCTTTGTTCTTCCTTTCATCACAGTCATAGTCACCAACAAAAGATGACAATTTAGTTGTATTTTCTAGGAAAAAAAATAGCACGGTGAATCTGTCTTTATTGTCTCCATTGCCTCACATGCCTGCTCCAGTAATTGGTGGTGGGTTTTTTGTTTGTTTGCGATTTTGTTTTTTCTGTACATGCTTTTTTGTTTGTTTGGTTTGTTTTGTTTGCAAGAACACATTTTGTGATTCCCAGTGACTTATTGACATTCCTTCTTGGGTTCTGCTTCAGAGAACAGTTTTGTTAATCAGCCCAGTATCACTATAGGAAAATAGCTGACTCAGGATGCTCATGAGCTAAAAAGCTGTATTGAGCTCACATTTTGTGAGAGTTTAAAACCCAAAGGGCAGAGGATTGGCCCTACCTAAGAGCGACCTCTTTGTTGCTTCACATCGCTGTGTGAGTGGAAATGACAGGAACATTTTCAAAAGCAAGTGTGTGATTCTATCTGGAACAAGCAACAGGGAGAGCCAGAGGGATCAAGCCTGTTCCTTTCATAACTCTTGTGGCACTGCAAAGGGTTTTGCGAAAACTTCTTCATATCCCCCTTCACCTATGGACCTAAGATTTCCTCAACACATCTTAATAACAAGATGGATTTGAACAAGATGAGTTATCGATTTAATTTATACAAGACAAAGTCAGTAATAGGCATTGATTGTGACCTAACCAATATGAAATTTAGTAACAGCAACCAAAAATTAAAAAATGAAAGAAAATAGAAAAAATAAATATGAAAGACCCTTGCAAATATAATAAAAAAGGCTAGAAAATGAATGAAGCATTTATATAATCAAGATTTAAGAAAGCCTAATATGGGTCTCCTAACTCAAGATCCAAATGTTGGTGACCATTTGCAAATTTTACATTTCACTCTCCCTGAATGAGAAAAGCTGTGTATGACTTAAGTGTCATAAATATTTTACAAGGTTTTTCCAAGGAGCAGATTTCCTGGACTGGGAGTTAAAGGGCAAGTGTAAACTAGAGAACACATTTTACATCTGTCTGACAGATATAAAAACACTCTGCACAAGCTTTACAAACAATCAGGCTGACTACCTTTATCCTGGAGACAAGAGACAAGACTGGATCTAGTCAACTATTTGATTGGACTGGATCTAGTCAACACTGGGATCAAGTCACTGCTTTTGGACCTCAAGCTCTGCATTTCCTGTGGTCTCCTGTGCAGCAACACTGACAACTTCTCCTTGTCCCTTATGTGACATCAGCTAGGCAGCTTTAGCCATTTCTATCTTAACCCTGAAAGGTACCCTGGCAGATAACTTATCCAGAGAGGCCAGATTGCTATTTAATTAGATTCTAATGGACTATATCCTTGGGGCTAATTCTACAAGTTTATTATGCTCTTCAAATTGTAATTGTCAAGTACAAACAATTAAGTCCTCTACCTTACAAAATTCTAGTAGGGGACTTGATCAAGTCCTGTTGGCTAACTACAAGAGTAAGAAAGAGGTAATAAATATGTGAGAAAAGATATTTGGAGATTTTGTCCTGAGTAAGAAACAGTGTTTTCTCCTTATACATTTCAGTTTTCATCTTGCCTTCTGTGTGCTACCCCAGAGAAACTCCTTGCATGTTTTGTCTACCCACAATGTAAAAGCCTGGTTCTCTAAGTCAGAAGGAAGACACAAAGGTTTAAACTAAAGGAACAAATTTATTTTAAATGTCAGATTGCAGACTAAATGAATTCAGTGGCTGCATTTGCTTTATTCACTAAGAAAAATTAAAATTTGTGGTGAATAGATTTTGATAGCCTGTCATGACATTTTTGAAGTGCTCTGGTGTGTGTGTGTGTGTGTGTGTGTGTGTGTGTGTGTGTGCATGTGTGTTTTATTGAAACACTGCTCTCAGATTGGACTCAGAATGCAACAAAACCTTACATAACATGAAAACATGAAGTATCCACTCACAGAGGAGCCATTTGACATATCTAGAAATCACTTAATTTAAATAGTTGGTATTTCCAGTGATCTCGTTGTGTTACAGTAGTTCCAAAGGGCATAGGCAACATGCTAAAGAAAGCCTTCAAGCTCAGCTCACTGGTTATGTGTACAGAAATCTTTACCATACAAGAATGTTTTCTTCTCTGCTTCAGACTGAAAGCCTAAAGAATGTGACTCTTAAGCATGCCGGATCTTGAGAATTAAGTTATTACATATCTGGATACTCAAGCTATTTATTTTTGTAAGAAACACTTTACAAGGCTCATTTTTAATGTGAGCCAATAGTTCAGCTTTATGTACACTGAGAAGGCATGAGCTTAAGAATTGCTCCAGCACACTAAATGAATTAAGATCATCAGACATGCCTTGAGACCACTGTGGAATCTAATACATAACATCAGGAAAGTTTATTTTTCCATGTATCTTCCAATTCCCACCCAAGCTAGCCCTGCCACTTTATGTAATATGTTGTAAAAAATTCCCTTCTGCAGTCATGCCAGTAAACTCTAGTGCTTCTGGTCCACTTTGCATGAGATAAACATGCACATGTGTTATTCATTTCCAGTGCATTTCATCTAGGCCTGCTGTCATTTCATCTAGATAACTGGCAGAACCACATAGATACTAATGCGGTACAGAAAATATTATTAGTATTATTACTTTATCTGGGTGTTTAATCCAGCTTGCAAGATTGTTTTTCATGTCTGGATGAAAAGGGTGAGAGGTGCTGTAATCCTACCGTTGGGCAATCTGTCAATCATAAACATCAAGGAAATGAAATTCCTCTGCTTTGATAAGTTTTTGAGGGAGTTTAGGAATCAACTCTGAAAATCAACTCTTACTGAAAAGGACAAAAATATATGAAAAAAGAAATTTTCCACTGGATTGGGATACATTTTTTGAGATTTTATATATATATATATGTGTGTGTGTGTTTAAATTATATTCCTCTAGTACTTAGATTAAATATTAAGTATATGATTGCTTACAATGTACTAAGTACTTTATACTTAGTACTTATTATGTACTAAGTACTTGTACATAAAATCAAGTACTACATATTTTTAAAATCCTGATGCTATTTTTCCCGATTGGGACCAAATATTTAGTTCATATTTTTTATCTAGCCATAATTTTTCTCTGTATTGTTGGTATCATTCATTTGCATTTACTAGCTTTGACTATTTTCTGATTTTAAATGTTTTATGCTCCTTTATTCATATCTGTTGCAGGTTGGCAGGAGTGTGCTATTGCACACTTGTCAAGGTTAGAAGACAACTGAGCAAGGTGGTTCTATATTTTCACCATGAGGGTCCCAGGGATCAAACTCAGTTTTCTGGTTTCGCAGTAGCCCTACTCATACATTAACACTGGTCTTTGTTTCCTTTATTTGATTAGAATCCTAAGAAAGAGCTGGTGTCTTAGTACATTTCCCCATTAAGTCTAAGATCGCAGTGGCTACTGACACTATCTGAGAGCACATATACAACCTCCTGCTAATTTTCCACATTGGAGCACACACATCTTTTTCCTTCTTGACTGTCAGCATCGATTGATATGTCACTATCCTCTGGGCTTGGTACATAGCACACAGTCAATAAGCGTTCACTGAATTGAAATATTGCTCAGTTTGTACTTCTTGAGTAGCAGACCCAACAGTATTAGTTGAGAGGAGAGAAATGCACCTTCATTGTTTATCTAGGTGTTAAAATCCTCACTTAACCTTTTATCACTGCTCTACAGTGAGTCTCCACAACATTTGCTTCTCCATGTATTTGATAAAACACCACTCAAAGTGGCAGTCTTTCCCTACAGTGCTTACTTGAAAAGAAAGAACTAAGTAGCACTGATGTCAAATTGTTAAATTTAATTTTCAGTTTCATATATAGTTTTTTTTGAAGTAAGGTTAATATAAATTAAATGGTCATAGAGATAATGGAGACATTGTTAGACATTAGATGGACTGTTGCTCACATTGGAATCACTATATTCTCACTTCTTCCTTACATTTCTAGAAATAGTATGCTAATAGTAAGCAAACAACAAAACATGAAAAACTGAAGTCAATTGCCTACTTTGTTCACATTTTAAAATATATACATATATGTGTAATGAACTTATAGTGCTAAATCAACTCGACATTTAAATCCTTATTTGATGAGATTTCAGGTTTCTTCATCAGACTTCTTCATCTTAAAGAGAAAACCATCTTTCTCTGAGAAAAAAGTAGGAAATCACTAATATTCACAATCCTATTTCTAAAAATATTTGTCCAGTCAGAAGGCAAAAATGTGATTTTCAACATATATCTCTAATGTGATTATAGAGTAAATACCATTGAAATTGTATGTCTTCACCTTCATACTGAATTGTGCTTCACTTAAGTCCTGGTTTCTCCTCACTCTGAATCCGGGAACTGATTTTAAGACTGTACCATGAAATGACCCTTTATAAGTTTAACGTAATGCATACCATGAGCCTTAGGTGAACTGGGACTGAGCTAAGTTCATTATTTTTTCACTACTGAACTATAAAATGCATTTTAGTTCCTTTCCAGGTTATTTATGCCTCAAAATTGAATGTAATCATGTCAAGAAAGTAATGTGAAATCTTGAGGAGAAAGAGCCAGATGCAACATTTTCTGATTTCCATTTGTGAGTGGTGATCTCGGAGCCCAGGGAACACAGCAACCCAATTAAGGCAGTGTCGATCAGCTTCCATCTTTTAACTGCAGACAGAAGAACGGGAGGTTTGCAGTTTACAAGTTTATGTGGGTTTCTCTTGGTGTGGGGTTGTTTTTTAAGTGAATTTCAACTTTCAAAATTCTATAAAATTCACACTCTGAGGTTCTCCAGATTTTCATGAAATCACAACAAAGACTGTGCATGGCAGAACTTCCACTCCAGATGGACCTCTAAGAACGAAGGCAAGAATTTGAGAAGGCAAAGGAAAAGGCAGAGAAGGCAAGTGTGGCTGCAGTCCCCTGCCCTGGGACTACAGGCCCCTATCCATCACATTGCTGATGGAAACATCAGCTACTGTTTCTTTATTTCTTATACTAAAGCCCATACGGCCATTCATTGTTTGAACTCCACCCCATAAATCCAAAGACTGTGTAATACAATATCATTTTGCAGAGGAGAGATGGAGATGCAGACAAGTTAAATAACATGTTTCCTATCATAAAGCTACCAGGGGACACAGCCAACACTCAAATCCAGCTTTGAGTTTAATGCTATTGCTTTATCTCCCATAGCCTTGTTTCACTGGTCCCCAGAGACAACTTGCCTGTCTGGGATCTCAAGTTGTTTTATTCCTTTCTTAAGTAAACCGTTTTTACCAGCATAGCATTTTTTTTCTTTCTTTCTGAGTTTGTTTGAGGGAAGCCATACTTTGAATGCAGTTAGAGTCATGTGTTAGAAGTTTGGTCCCAGGACGACTCTATGAAGACAGAAAAAAAAATCCTTTATGAGGCGAGCGACTGGAGTTAGGTCATTATATGATGGGTAACATCCCAAGAGAGTATTATTGCTCCCTTTGTGGGAACCTGTTCAGTCTCCTGGGACAAGATTAATTATTGCATTGTTAGATTCCTATAAGACAAAGGTCATCCCACATGTCTGGCTTCTTCCACATATAGTGTTTAATATACTTATACACATTTCTCTAGCTTAGAATACTGTTCATGAGATATGCTGAAGCCTAAGGCCTTCACTGGGTTTGTCCACCAAAACTTTGTCATTTTATCTTCAAAATTGCAAGACAAAATAAGTCTATCTTTTTTTTATCAGTATCCTAATCTCATACATTTTATTATGGCAGCCCCAAGTGGAAAAAGAAAAGAGAATTTCTCCAAAGGCTCAGCTCCTACTTTTAATTAAACTTGAAGTTGTCCCCCCCGCATTAAATTAAAGAAGCAAATCCTTCCTTTAATTGTGCACCATAGAATTTGACTTTTATCCTTTAATGTTACAAAAAAAAGCCTTAATTTTTTGGTAGTTGAAAATCTTATACAATGTAAGAGATAGGCTAGGTGAGGGGACTGTAATACAAAGAAATCAGTGGGAAGTCCTTTGCACATATGTAGAGACTCATGGGCACCTCACCACATGCCTTTTCTTTCCCTTGCTATTTTCTTCCATGTACAGCCCCCCTCCCTCTTCCTTTGTCTGTGCCTAGAAAAAAGGAATTGCAGGGACTAGGCTAGTAGGCTGCATTATCTGCTTCTGTGTAGATGTCAGCCATAGGTTCAATCTGGAGTGCACACTCAGATGTTCCTTGTCTTTAAACAATGACTTCATTTCTTTAAGCTTCTGTCCTCTTGTGCCTAACACAAGAATAACACTTAAACAGTCCCAGTCATCTTTGACTCTCAGTCTTTTAATTGCCTCCAAGATTAGGTACTGTCACCAGAAAAGAATGCTACACTCTTTAAACTGCCAAAGAGAAGTACAAGAGCCAGCTACTTTGCTAATCAATCACTTTTAAATAAGAAAGGGTGAGGGAACCCAGAATGCTCTTAATAGAAAGGGCTTGGATTATTTGAAATCTTGGTTGCTAGTTCAGTGTGGTAGAAAAGATGGCTGTTAGATTTAGACATAGATGAGAACATAGAGGTTCCCTAGTGTGTTGATATTGGCCATGTGAGCCACTTCTACCAGGAGTAACACAGACTGAAAACCATTACAGATCGAATGTTGTGGGATATGTGCTAAAACAAATAAAATGGGAGACTTCAGTAATTCCTTCTAAATGTATATCTAGAGGTAAGATTTTCCCTCCTAGTGAAAAAAAAATCATAGAGAAGAATGTTTTTGAGATAATATATTCAATTCAGTTGAGCACCTTGGAAACCAGGCTCAGAATGGAATTTAGATAGACTTGGATGAAGGGTAGAGTCTGCCTGTCATATATTTCGAAACTGTAACTAACTCTCAAACCTACCTCTTACTAACTGCATTAAATTTGCTCTTCACATAATTATTACCATCTGCAACAAATTTTCATCTTTGAGGTTTTGTCTGTCTACTTCTTCCCACTTTGGAGTGTTCCCCAACTAAGGGCACTGGCCTTATCCCAGCTCCCAGCTCCTCACAATGAATGCTTCTTTGAAGACAATGCAAACTCAAATCCATATTCTATCATAACTACCAACAAATAATCCAGGGAGCATAAATAGCAGTCCCAATGATAATGCCACCACCCAAAGTATTTTCCGATTCAAAACCAATGATTAAATCAGAAGGTTTTCAAAAGTCTCTTTAATTTGTATGTGGTGTGCCAGAAGATATATGAGAAAACCAATAATTATCCACAGAAGAAAATGCTTCTCAGCTCCTTTTTCTCTACATACAATTCTTAAAATCTAGTTCTGCTCATGTTTAAACAGAGTCACAATCAATTATTACATGTTGGTGGTTTAATACCAAATGGTCAGCACTGAAAACATACATATAAATAACATTATACAGACTGAGAACATTGCATTCACATGCTTAAGAATGTAAATGCATAAACTTACACAAGATGTATGCTGTAACAATTAGTAAAATCATAGGCCTTTAATTTGAATGAGAGAAATGTACACCTTATGAAAGGGTTAGGAGGGGAGAAAGTAGAGGTAGAAGTGATACAAATATTATAATCTCAAAACAGAAGTTATTTTTTTAGACGATAAGAAAATCTAGTCTCCAGATGCTGCCATTTTTTTTTATTTCTTCTAAAACCTCAAGTGTCTTTCATTGTCGTTTCTAGGGAATGGTATGCTAGTATTTTGTCACGGTGTGCTAGATTGTTTTGTGTTAACTTGACATAAGGTAGAGTTATCTGAAAGGAGTGTTGTCTGAGGTTTCTGTCCTGCCCAGTTCCTGCCAGTCATTAAGTCCCAAAGAAATCACACAGAGGTCTACATTAGTTTTAAACTGATTGGCCTAGTAGCTCAGGCTTCTTATTAACTCTTAAAACTTATATTAGCCCATTATTCTTATCTGTTTTAGCCACATGGTTTGGTGCCTTATTTGGTGGGGCAGTCATATCTTGCTTCATCTGTGGCTGGGACAGGATTACAGACCAAGCTTTCCTCTTACCAGAATTCTCCTGTTCTTGTCACCCTGCCTCTACTTTCCTGCCTGGTTGTCCAGCCTATACTTACTTTCTGCTTGGCTACAGGCCAATCAATGTTTATTTAAAATATAGTTGACAGGATACAAACCACTGTCCCACACCAATGGAGAAAACTTCAATTGAGATACTGTCTCCATAATATCTAACTTTAAGATATTGTGTTAATTAATGATTAGTAGGGTCCCTGATCCCACCCACTGTGGGTTATGCCATCCCTAGGCAGATGGTCCTAGGTTCTATTGAGTGAGCCAGTAAGCAGTACCACTCCATGGTGTCCACATCAGTTCATGCCTCCAGGTTTCTGTTTGGTATAAGTTCCTGTCCTGACTTCCTTTGATGATAAAAATGTTGTAGAAGTGTAAGCCAAATAAATTCCTTTCTCTTTAAGATGCTTTTGGTCATAGTGTTGTATTAAATCAAAAATAGCCAGAAGAAGATACAAGTAAACAAACATTTTCAAGATAATCAGTTATCAGGAGAGGTGATGATTATTTTGGCTTCCCAGTTCATAGGCTTTGCTTTATGTTCCTTTGACTCTATTGGTGTTAGGTTTTCAGTGAGGTAGAACATTATGGTGGAGGGAATGTGTATAAGAGATCTGTTTACATCATGTTGACCACTAAACTACAGAAATGGAGAGAGAGAGAAGGGGTCCACGCTTCTAATATGACCTCCAAGGATATATCACCAATGACTCAGTTCCTTGCAGAGTTCCCACTCATGGTTGTTCCATCGTATATTCCAAAAGCACCATTTACTGGAAAGCAGATCTTTGGCAATAGAGTCTTTATGAAACATTGAGGAGACAAATAGAAGTTGTTTGTATTACTTCATTGTTGGTATGGTTTTCATCTCCAAAACACCTTCTCAAATTAGTGCTATGTCATCACATTTTTCTATCTGACATCATGCCCTGCTCTTTTGAGATTTCATGGAATTGTATTAGTCCATTTGCTAATTAAATACCATCTCACGGTCATTTACCTATTTATATTTGTAGTTAATTCACAGTTTTTAAGAGCTGGTATTCAGCCTCATAATCCATGAATATATAATGATTTACCAGTGTCTTACTGAGATTTTGTATTTGTTAGAGACTCTGGCTATCTATTTTTCTCTTCTTTAGACTTAGAATAATTCTGTGAAATAGTCTCTGTCTCTCTTATTGCATTGCATAAATGAGGATTCAGAGCCACTGAGAAATTGAGGAATTTTTTTAACAGTTGGTAAGAGATATAACCAGGATCTGAAAAAGTAACATGTTTTGGAAACCATTGCCTAATCTTACTATTGGAAACCCCCTTTGCAATTCAGTATCTGCTTATTATGTGGCAAAATAATTCAGACTTCAGCTAGCTTTAGGCACATTTTCTGGCAGGAATGTAATGTATATATCCTAATAATGACAATGTTGATGGTAACAAAAGTTGTGGTAATGAAAATTTGCAAAGCAAATATCTTTATTAGGAGGTATGGAAAGGTTGAAGTCTAAATTTTTTCATGATGCCAAAGTATTGCATTATGACACAGAGTGACTGACTAAAGGAGCATTTGAGAAGTCTGACACACAACACACAAGGGCAATAATCCTCTTTTTGACTGCCATTTTTATCTTGTCTTTGCTGTCTGCTCTCAGAATGTAACAACATATTTATTCTGTGACTCTCTAATTATCAACTAATTAAGAAAATAATGGATAACACTTTCTCTTCCCAGTAATATAACAAGATAGGTGGGCCAGTGCCCTAAGCAAACCGGTGTGACAAATATACAAGCCCAACATCTGTGGTTAGCAAGAGCATCTCAGTTCCCAGCACAGTAAGCCAGTCAGTCTTTGTAACTATTCTGTGATGAGATTTTCTCTAAATTAGGTCTCTTCTCAGATTTCCAAATCCAGGAAAGCCTACATCATCTCACACTTGAGTGAAATAGATGGAAAGTACACAAATTAACATCTGAGTTTGTTAGCAGCCTTAAAAGGAAATGTCTACAGATTCAAACTCAATCATGGTAATTGAATTTCTATTAGCCATCCTGGGGAGTATAGGTTTTGCTCACAGGGAGGGAAAGTCATTTTAGCTGCTGCTTCAATAAAGTGATTCTCACAGAGGCTAATCTCAATAGCTTGCAGACCTCAGTCATCTAGTGTAGTTTCCCAGTGATCCTCACTTTCACCACTGTCCCTCCATTGTTCGGGATTTGAATTGTTTTATTTAAGCATCTATAAACAAACATGCTTCTCTCTCTTTACTATATTCTTTGTCCTTACTTGTGAGTCAATTGCAATTCATAACATTTAAACTCACCCATAAAGGAGTTAAAGAAAGATACAAACTACTAAGATGTATAGGCTGGAAGAAGCTGAACTATCAGTGTTATTAATTTGGATCCTGCACGACTTTTAAAGGCTCTTATGTTGAAACTTGAGCACTAGCTGGGGAAGCTATTGGGCAATAGTGGAAGGTGAAGAAGATGATGGGGCCTTATTGGAGGAAACAAGCCTTTGTGTATACCACTCCCCTTTTCCCTCTATTTTCTTTGGTCCTTGACCATCCCTCTCCATCCTCCTCCCTCTTAATCTCCCCACTCCCTCCCACTCCTCTCTCTATTCACTCCCTCTTCTGGAGGCTATGAAGTGCTACAGTGCACGCTACATACAATGATGTTCTGTCTACTACTGCCCAGAAAAATTGGAACCAAACAGATCAAATGGAAAACTAAAAATCTAAAATAGGATTTCCATGATATCACAGGTATTTTGTCACAATGACAGAAAGCCTATTAATGCAGTCATCTTATCTTACTAGGCTTCTAGCTTAATATAGACTAGAGATATGCATGTGTTATCATCATGATAGGAAACACCAGGACCCATGAAACTGACACCAAAAAGATCCATAAACCTTTCAAGCAAAATTCACAGATATTTATTGAACACGTCATAGGTGATTATTTTGGTAATACCTTCCCTACAAACTAAAGACATGTGACTATAGGGCTCTCTTCCTTCTTGGAGGCTCTCAGGCAGAAGTCTTTCATGTGCTTTCGAAAACTTCTATAGCATTCAGCTCATTCCTTGATTGAAGGCCCAATTCCTTTGCCTTTAAAGCTACCATAGCTAACTGAGGATTTCTCACTCTGATATCTATCAGGTTCTCCTTTATTGCCACAGCCTTCTGCATGTATTTCTCTGCTTGATTGCAATGATATAAAATAAATTCTGTTTTACATAATCTTTGCATTGATTATTTGAGAATTTTGTATCATGTGCCCCATCACTATCACTTCCTATATTTGCAGGTTCCTCCCCTTGTGACTCCCCCAGGAGAAAAAGAAGGAGAAGGAGAAGAGGAGTAGGAGGAGGAGGAAGAAGAAGAAGAAGAGGAAGAAGAAGAGGAAGAGGAAGAAGAGGAAGAAGGAGGAGGAGAAGAGAAGGAGAAGAAGGAGAAGGAGGAAGAAGAAGAAGAAGAAGAAGAAGAAGAAGAAGAAGAAGAAGAAGAAGAAGAAGAAGTCCAATTTGTGTTGCCCATATAATTGCTGGAACATGATCAAACTCCCAGTGGTCAAGCGTTTAATGAAAATTGAGTCATTCCCTACCCATACACCATACCAAAAGCCATAAATTGTGGAGAGTTATATTCAGAATCCTTATAAAAATTTTTAGCTGTTCTCGTTCATAGTTTTCTGTCTAGGCTGATTCTTTTGGAGTGTGGGGGTGAGGGTATGGATTGTCATAGAAGTCTTATGTGTCCCTCTTTCTTGACTGTGAGTCTGCAATCATCGAAACCACATCAAACATAGCTTTCTTTCCATGCATAGTCAGCAAAGGTGTGACTCATGGACTTACACAAGGTTTCTCGAAAAAGCACAGACCATAGATATCCACATAGTCTCTTGCAGCAGCACATACCAGGGGGCTCATGATTATCCACATGGCCCTAGTGGTAGCACAGGCCAAGGCCATCAACATGGACTCCAAAGCAAATGTGCTGTGGGTATCAACATGGTTTCAGGTGACATCACAGATCTTGGCCTTTGGTGGTAGCACTGATAATGAACATCAACATACCCCAGGTTGCAACAGGAACATAGAACCCAGTATGGCCCATTGCATCAGAAAGTACTGTGGTCATCAACATGGCATCAACAAGAAGTATATGCGACTCCCATCAGTGTGGCCTCCAGCTGCAATAAGAGACCATGGATAATATTATGACTTCCTGTGGTAGCACAGATTACAGTCATAAACATAGCCCCTGGTGGTAGTATCAGCCTCAAACAAACACATGGCCTCCAATGGCAGCCCAGACCACCAGATATCCATATGAACTGCTGGGCTACAACATGATCTGGGAAAGAAGCATGGACCAAGAATACCAACATGGCCTCCAGGGGCACCACAGAACATAGAGGTCTTTCATTGAGGTCCAATCCAGAAAATGAACCTTATATTACCTTGGACATCCTGCTCTTGGTCAGTGCAAGGGTGATTATGTGACTGGATAGTATGTTCAGAGGCTGGGTCTGTGTATGTTCCAGGCTGCTGTGTACTATAATGTCATTGGTGTCTTCATTTTCCTTTTGTTATGTTCTACAATAGATTTACACATTCCGATTATCAGGATATGGATATCATTGTTAGGAGAAGCAACATTCTTCTCTGTTTATATGAGAAAAGACACTGATTCAGAGAAATAATGTCATAAACATTGAGCATTCCAATATTATAAGTCTTGGCATAATACCATTAGGGGAGATCCATTTAAAAAGCATGCTGAAAACATGGGACTTTTAGCTACTCAATGTAAAAGGAGTCAAAAGCTAATACAGGGAGCGTTGTTAGAAGTTACTGTGGTTACATTCTGCCAGTGTACCCTCAGTGTGCTTCCAATATTCAGGTAATTTATTTTTCATAAATTATCAGATTGAAAACCCATCAGGTGTGGGACCTGGAGTGGCAGCTCAATGGTTAGGAGAATTTGCTGCTCTTGTAACAGTCGCAGTTTAAATTCTCAGTACACACATGAACTCACAATTGTCTGTGACCCCAGTTTTTCTGGGAATCTGATGTCTTATCCTAACTCTGAGGACTCTAGATACACATTCTGCACATAATTCTAAGCCTGTCCCCATATACAATTAAAATATAAGTAAACATTAAATAAAAAAATTCCATGAGACTGATACTATCTGTCATAGAGATAATTAAACTGGTAGATTAAACTAATGTCAGTCATAAAGAGACTGAAGTAAAAACTTGTTTTGCTTTTTGGAAATTGGGGAAGTCAGAATTCCCACTAAGATGAACTTGAGAAGATCACAATGGATCTATTTTTAATGTAAATATGTTTCTATAAAATATGTGCTTAACAAATATAACATAAGTAAACATGACAAAGTGGACAGAAAAAAAATCTCAACACTGCATAAAGAACTATAGGCTACTGAAGAAAATTGGGAGCCGGATAGTTTGGCCTTTCCCAGGCAATAGCAATCAGTTGATTGTACAGCGCCAAACCTTCAGCTTTGAAAACATATATAAAAGTGACATTACATAGGGTGACATTATATGGTTATCATTAGAAATATATTTGTATATACATATATAGATATGCATAAATAACAATTGGTGAAGAAAATGATCATGAATTTGAAGGAGATAGAGGAGGCACATTTAGGAGGTTTAGAGGGAGGAAAGAAAGGGAGAAATGTTGTAATTCAATTATAATCTCAACAACATAAATTTAAAAGCTACCATACCACTTTTGATGGGTTGATTGTCAACTTTATATGGTCCAGAATCATCTGGAGACAAGTTTGCTTCCTATCACGATTGTGAGGAATTAGCTAGAATAAATCCCCTATGGACATGTCCAATATCGGTTATCTGAATTAGGTAAATTGACATGGCTAGAACTACATTAATGGTGGGCAGCACCTTCTCATTGTCTGGGGACCTGAACTAAATAATAAACTGACTCTGAGCTGAGCAGCAGAATCCATTGATTTTTGCTTCCTTATTGAGGACATAGTGATTCAATCTCCTGTTGGCATGTCTCCCCCACTTTGAAGGGATATACCCTGGAACTATGAACAAAACAAAGGCCTTTGAAGCCTTGAGTTTACTTCTTGTCTTTTATTTTACCATAGTTATAAGACAAGTAAAGAATCTTACACATGACTTTCAGGAATATTAGAATGAATTCATATTTATTGAGGCATTTCTGTTCTCAAGCCATGGGTCATGTGGCAAGGATTGTTCTATGTACTATACTGAACATTTCCCCCATTTTGCAGATAATAAATTAATTGTTACACCTACGTGCCTTATATGTCGGTGCTGCATTTCTTATTTCAATGGGGATAGGCCTCTCATGGACCTCTTCTTTCATGTATGATTTCTACTCTATATGCAACTACAAACTCAAGAAAATTGATATAAGTGTGTTTTTTGTCAGAAAACCAGCAGTATTTATTTTTCTTTCTTCATTCACTAGAAGATTCTGATCAGTAATATTATGTGATGCTTGTTCTCCCTAAAAAACATTGTTTCCTTTGAGACCATTATTATTCAGCTATTTTTAATCTCCTCACTGAAAGCATCCCAGAACCCCAATTAAACTTTGGCCTCTATTATGCCGCCCAATTGCTCTTTTGAAGTTCACCTGTAAGTAGGGTGTCCATATAGTTTGTGGTTCAAGCGAGAGATGTATAGGAGTGGATAGGTTCCCATTTTATCAGGATAAAAGACACCAAAAGAAGGATCATGGCCAGCAACTTGTCTTAAAAAAAAAAAAAACAGCTAAATCCATGCAGACTGATACACTTGGGTGAATTCCAGGAACTATACCAGTCAGACAGCATGGGAAGAGTGACTGGGTAGAGGGGAAGCTAATTCTGCCATGTAGATACTAGTGAGATTCAACCCCTCTTGTTGTAATCTCTGAGTCTGATTTGCACTTTCTTCACACTTCTGATTCTGTCAAGAGGGTTATTCGTCACATTCTCATGGCAGCCATACTCCCCGTTGGAAGGTGGCGTCTTAAATTGGTTTGACATATTCCATAGAGTAAGCATTTTCCTAACAGGGAAGCAAGCAGAAGTAGGTAACATGCGCACTAGCTGATGAGCATTGATGTCTTTTTTGAAGAGAGGATCTATGTGGGGTATGGCCCTGTCATTTCTCAGATGACATCAACCTTTATTGAGGTAGTTCTTCTCCATTGGCTTGGAACTTGCCTATAGGCCAGGCTAGTTTGTCAGGGATCCACAGAGATGCACATGTCTCTAACTCTCCAGTATGGGGTGGCACCTGTGTGCTGAAGTTTTTCAGTTTTTTTCCTGGATTTGGGGGCTCAAATTTGGGCCCTTGTGGTGGCAATACGAACATATTGTCACATACAATGTTTCTCCAGCTCTTACTTGATCTTTTAAAACTTTTTTTTAAAAAAATACAATTATTTTTATTCTACATACCAATCCCGGTTCACTCTCCCTAGACAAGATCTCCTGAGTAAATGGGAGCAAGTGTGGGGGACAAGGTGAAGATGGAAGAGGAGGGGAGAGGAAAGAAAGGGAGAGGAGAGGAGGACATAAGGGATTGGGATGACTGGGTTGGGAAAAGGACAGAGAGGGAGAACAAGGAAAGAGATATCCTACTTGGTCTCTATTCAACACATGTAGCTTCCTTTCTTGTTAATCATCGTATTGCCTCAGTCTCTCCTTCTTTCATGGGGTAAGCCTTATTATTCAGCCAACATTTCTCTTGATAGTGGCATTTTGTCTTTTGAATAATTCCGTGTCCTACTTATTCCCTTCTTAAGCCAGGGACTGTCAGTTACAATGGTTTGAAAATTCCTAATCTAAGAATTCAAAAACCAAAATGCAGCCAAACTATGGTGGCACATGCCTTTAATCACAGCACTCAGGAGGCAGAGACAGATCTCTCTGATTTTGAGGCCAGACTCTTACAAAGCAAGTTCTTGGATAGGTTCCAAAACTACACAGAGAAACCTTGTCTCGAAAAACAGCAACAACAACAACAACAACAAAGAAGCCATGAAACCCTGAACTCTGAACTAGACTATTTATCATTAATGTAAAACTACAAATGAAAATTTTATGCCTGCCCTCACGTGATAGATCAGCAAAAGTACAGGCCCACCCAAAATACCATGAGGGGGTATGTACAAGGTACACACCAAAAATAAAAGTTAATCATCTTTGCTTTATATCCATCCACTAACCAATATATTAATTTCTTCTGAAATCACTCATATAGAAACTTTGAAAATTATGATTGATGGAATATCTTGACATAGTATCTCATGTAAGCCAACATAAAAGTAAGTACTACTCAATCTCATGTCTGAATACCTTATTTTTCCCTTCCAGTTGTAATAGAGTTGCAGCGATTCTTGCATGTCTGGGTCACTGCCATACATCCGAAGTGCCTGGGATACTTGTCAAACACAGAGCTGCTGTTCAAGGAATACATACAGAATGAACAACTATTGGCACCTATGAATGTGACCATCAAGTTCATATGTTTTTTTAAGGACTTTCCTTGTACTCCAAATAAGTTTAGAGAGAGCTACATCATACATATCTGCATTCTCATTTGGGAATTGTAGGACATCTTAAGGCAGCATGGTCATTGGCAGCTCCTTGACCTCACCCCAGTTTAGGACTCCATCGCCTTCACAAAGTCCTTATGTTGTTGGTAAGAAATGTCGCACACTAGCTTGTATCTCTAGTGCTTGCTCTCCAGAATGTGACGCTACTTTTAGAGTTACAGAGAAATTCAGAAGGTGGGACAGAGCTGGAGGAAATTGGTCACTAGATTAAGACCCTTGGTACTTTTTGCCCTGGACCCCCTCTTTTCCTTTGCTTCTTGGAGACCAGAATATGAGGTGCTCTTCTTGGCTATATCTTTCTTACCACAACAGGAACACTGTGAGCCAACAAAATGTTTTCTTCCTTTAAGATGCTGTATTAGGAATTTGAACATATTCACACAAAAGTTAGTATAATCTTTCCTTGACTTAAATACTTCTCTCTCTCTTTCCAGTTTCAGTTTCCTCTTGGGCTATTTTCTTTACCAGGGCTATATCTTATATATTATCTATTTATGCTAACCTCTTTATTATAGTATCTAAGACACTAACCTATTTATTACTTATTTATAGTTAGTATATTGCATTTCAGAAATTTTTCCTTTTAGTTTTAAACTGTTTTACACGTTGTTGCTATACTGCAGCCACTAAATTAAATGCCTTGCACATTTTATATAAATATGTATCTTGCAACTCAAAATAAATGACAAGTGGCAGGAGGTACTCCAGTTAAAGAGAATCAATGTACTTGAAGACCTTTCAGTCACCCATCTGCCCTAGATGCATTCTTGCAGAATCCAGGTAGTTTTCAGACCTTCTAATCTGTAGACATTTCTGATACATTACCACTCATTATCTAAAATATTTTAATACAGCTTCCTAAATTAATCATACACTTTTCCAGTAAGATTTATATTATTATATTAATTCGCTAGGAATAACTGGCAAGCATTTATTTTTCCTTCTAATTATTTTTTGTCCATTTTAATAAAAAATTAACAATATGAGTGTATTACCTATAGACTTTTCAGGCATTATGATACAAAAGACAATAGTTAATAAAGTTTAACTGTTTCATGTTAAGTAGCAATTTAATGAAATACTGACGAATGCCAAGCCAGCGTTAACATTTTTAAAATCTGAAACTAGGGAATTCTTCATCAGTTATGGACAAGGGTCTTTCCCAGATCTGTGGGAACAAGGCCAATGTTTTAAACAGTCTGGGCAGAGAGAGATTTGTGTGTTTGGACTAGTGAATGTGAGCGTAAAACAGTGGTCAGAGACCCTTTAAAGCTGTCCATTGTGATTAGACTTCCTTGTAAAGGAGGATAAGTAACAACTATGTGCATCTGGGTTCCGTGACGGCTTAATGCCATCTTCCCTGTGTTTGTCACTAGTTGACAGCCACTGGAGGGCATGTACCGTCACAGTTTGTCTAGCACTATAGCAGAAGACATGCTCTGCCAGGTCACTTTTCAAAGACTACCTGTAGAGGAACTGCTGGTTTGGATGTTTGTCAGGTAGGACTCTCAGAAGGGAACCTATGCATAGCCCCCGTGAAAATGCCTGGCACCCTCAGAGGTGTGCTGCAGCCAGAGGCTCATGATAGTCGCTGATCTTTTCTTTCTCCCTTTTCATCTGCCCCACAATACATTTCTTGTGCTTCTCTGTCTTGGCATCTGCTTCCTGCTGGTGTCAGTTGTGAGAGAAGCATGAACTTGGGCTCTTTGCATTGCTTTTAAATCATCATAAACTGGACCAGCAATGCTTGCTCAGACAACTTTTCCATTGGATTCTGCACAGCATCGACTGACTCTGTGAGCACAGTGACTCAGAGGATCTGTAAACTTTGAGTCATTTATTCAAGCCTTGACTTAAATAAATTCTATTTTAGATTCTATTTTAGACTTCCACCATTCTCTACATGCCAGAACTTAAACCTCATCATCCAGTTTATTCCCAAAGCCTTTGAGCATCATTTTTTTTTATCAAAGGTAATATAACAAAATTTTAAAATTTTATTGCATTAGGAGAAAAACTATCCCTTAAAGTTTTCAATAGTTTTATCTATTTAATTGAAGTATTATCATGGTCCATTGATATTTTTTTTTCTTTTTTCACCTAATAGATTTCTGGTAACTCATTAGACAATAAAAATTCTTTGATATTTATTTATTTAGTCTTATGTGCCAAAGATTGAAATACCTAGGAAATAAATTAAGATATATGAAAGTCTAATAGCAGCTAGTATCAGACATAAAAGTAAAGAGCTAGACCTAAGAACTCATAATGATGCAGTTGTTTCTAATTACATTTCAGGTTTGTTAGGATTTTGTACTGTGATTCAGTGATAATGTATAGTCTGTACACCAGAAGGAAGTGTAATACAGAAGTGGCTTTATCATCCAAATCAAGTAAGATAAAAAACCAAAAAGTAACATACAACCCTGGCTGCTATTAACTTTACTAATGGAAACCACTTTCTGGAGGAAGAAACAATAATAATCTTTGTCTTATTTTTTTCAAAGACACTATTTAATGAATTCAAAATGGGATCATTTTCAGGAAGTAATTTTGACCAACTTATGCTTATCTCCTTTTGACAGCAACAATAAACTGAGAGTCAAGACAGCAAAGGTCAAGAAGAAAGGACATTTTATAAGTTAGGTTTGTGTGTGTGTGTGTGTGTGTGTGTGTGTGTGGCATATAAGCTGTGTCTCAGAGTCACCACCCATGAACTAGACCTGACTTAGCCAAGGAAATTAGGATGTAACACCCTTAAAGAAAACGAAGGCTCTTTTGTGAAAGACAGCTTGCTTATGACTCACCAAGACAGCATTTATGGGACTTGTGGGAAAGAAAGCAGGCAGTGTTTGAAAGCCTGGCACCCACCACCATCAGAGCCAGTTATTTCCCAGAGGCTGGTTAGGCAGGGGTCAAGAAACTTGTAGTCCTGATCTCCCCTCAAGAAAAGAGAGCTCATGACACAGGAAGAACAGAAATAAATTCAAGGGCCATAGTGGCGGTGCTCTTTATTTCCTGATGTTTCTTTCGTTCTTTCTTTTTTAAAATGGAAACAATGCATCAACAAAAACCTGTTAATGAAAGAGAAAGTTCTGCCCATTCTTACAATTATAATGGCCTGCTGATTCACAAAAGTCCATGACTATTTCCTGTGATTTGTCTACAGTACAAGCCAGGTCAGTGAATACAAGAATTCTTGGGGTGCCTGTATTTTCATTTCATCTGTGTTCCCTCTTTTACTTATTTTTCCCAAAACCTTTGCTAACAGGGTCTGTTTTCCCATACATTATTTTAAGAGTAATTTTTGATAAGTAAATGAGACCACTGCGATCAAATGTCTTTCAGAAAAACCTTGTTAACAAACATGTACCCAAACATCTCATCGTCCAAATGCCTTACTTATGTGTTCTCCGAAAGTAATGCACATTCTTGATTATAATCTCTGGGTGAACAAAATTCATAGCAATAACCACATAAACTTGGTTCACACTTCCTTTTTGTTATACATGTAGCATTTCATAATTCTGAGATTAGGTTTAGCTTAAGACAGGTCATTATTTATTCAATGAGTTCAAACTCAGAGTATCTCCTTATGAATTATGATCTGTGCTATAACAGATGGTGTTTATTTTGAAATCCTTGTTACTCTTTTTTTATGGAATATGTTGGTGAGGATTAGAGTCTTCCCAGTTACCTCTACATAGTTACAAAGTCAGCTCCAGCAAATATGGGTCCATATCACTTTGTTTGTAGAAAGAAGTGTTCTGGTTGTTTGTAAAGAAATTGTCATCATAGTACCTTCATTCAGTAACTGATGGAATAAGATGCAGAGATCCACAGTCAAGCACTGGCTGAGCTCCTGAAGCATAGTTAAAGAGAGGGAGGAGTAAGATCATACGAGCAAGGGGGAGCTCAAATTCATGACAGAGAAAACCACAGAGACAACTGACTCAAGCTAATGGGAGTTCACAGACAATAAGAGCTGGGGAGCCTGCTTGAAACCGAACTAAGCCTTCTGAATGTGGGTGACAGTTATGAGGCTTGACCTGTTGGAGAGGAGCCTTGCAGTGGAACCAGGACTCATCCTGTATGAAAGAATTAGCTTTTTGGAGGCCATTTCCTATGATGGGATACCTTGCTCAGCCTCAATACAGCAGGGAAGAATTTGTTCCTGCCTCAATGTGGTATACCAGACTTTGTTGACTCCCCAAGGGAGGCCTTACCCACTCTGAGGAGTAAATGGAGGGTGGGACAGAAGAGGGGAGGGGCAAGAGGAAGGGGTAACTGGACTTGGTATGTAAAATGAAAAAAAAAATCTTTAAATAAAAAAAATTGTTAGTGACTCTTCTACCAAAGTTGTTAAACATTATACCAATTCTTCTTGCCCTACCTTCTATGTGAAGCTAGTGATGGTTGCTGTTTTGCTTTATCAGAATTTATGTGAATTAAAATATGTAGGCCTTTTCTTTACTGACTTTGTTCATGGATATTTGATGCTTTATGTAGGATCTTAAATTTATGGGGGCATATTAGAAGTTTAAGAATCTAAAATATAAATTTAAACCAATATCTGCAAGTCAGCTTGACTTAATCTTCTCTGACAATCAGCTGCACATCAGTTATTATAGCAATAGATAAAAGGAATAATGTTTAATTTCACAAAAATGTTTTTTGCAAAACACCTTGTTTAGGGAATTCTAACTCTTTGCAATTTTTAAAAAAAATGCATACTAGGTTATAACCAGAAAATGCTTTTATTTTATTAGAGTAGTTGAAGAATAGATTGTGTCACTTTTTTTTTTTACCAGTTTTGACTTTAAGATAAAACAAGTGCATTAGTCATTGAATAAATGACATTTTTTTTCAAAACAGGAGCCTTGTGGGAAATGTAACGCACAAAGTTAAGATGTCTTCCTGAATAAATATTTTGCCTGTGATAATAATGAGGCAACAAAATTTTAAATTGAAGTCAGTATGAAGAGGAATTGAGGTTTTTTAGAACTGTCAGGTCGTAAAATTAAGGACAGCTCTTTGGGACCTAAATAGTAGAGAACTTAGTAGTAAGTATGCAGTGTGTTCTGTGGGAGACTGCATCCTTCTACTCTGGGTATGTCATGTAGCTCCCAAGTAGTGAGTCAGAAGCTCAACCATGCTGCAACCTGATTAAAGCAGCACTTTCACAATTTGTATATATTCCATTCATACATGAAATGGCAAAGTTTATGAAAATTGCAGGAGTGTTGCACTCCTTACCCCCCAATGGAATTTATCCATTCAAACTCTCTGGCAGTACTTTCTTGTCGGTGATATTGATATATTCTTTCTAAATGATTCACCAACCTCTGTTCATAATTTTTCTTTAATAGGCATAGCTGATTTAGCCACCATTTCTGTTAAAGCTCTATAAAACCTCTGCCTTAAGTATGACCATTTGGGTTGCTAACTCCTTGTTCCTGCACCCAGTCAGGGTGGTGAAGTACCAGGGGGTGAAGAAAGGTAAAACGAGGTGAGACAAACACTTAGCCTGGTGCTTCTCACAGCTCCACAATAAACCACTGAATCAGATTTGGATAGCATACTAAATCAGTCACCCCCGGGTACTTAACGAGGCAGAATCTTTGATTCACAAGGTCAAGCATAGGGTTACATTTAGGAATCTGAATGTCTGAAAATGATTACTTCTGATGCCAGGAGATCTCTGGCTGTCTCTGTAAGAAGTCTGTTTATGTAAATGAAGCTTTTGATCTCTTCCCTAACTCCAACTTCCCTTTCAAATTAATCTTTGAGTTAGGGAACCTATAAAGTCATCACCATGTCTTGAAGACAGTAGGTAGCTGGCTCATCTTCTGTCCCATGGGCACTAATTGACATTTATCCTCAGCACTGTTGCTTCCACAGCCCGCACATTTAATGATGGCGCAACCCTGTGGTTAGAAGCCTCATAAATAGAAATACACACAGCAGTGGTGGCCTTTTATTTATATACTCATTTCAAAGAGAAGTCAGGGCAGTTAGCTGTATGTAGTCTGTTTACTAAACAGAGTTTAAGCAATGGGCATAGACGGGATCCTTTCAGCTTAATGTCTACCAGATGATTAAACAAGTTTCCAGTCGGCTTCCTCCTCTCAACCTAGCCAACAGAGCGCCAGTACCTGTAAAATAATTAGGGTAGGGCATGTGCTTAATTTATTCCAAACATCGCAAGATTTTCACATTAGCATTAATGGCTTGCTTATAGTAGGACCCTAGAGGCCACATAAAATAATAGGAGGCTCAAAAGTTACAGCTA
>LOEQ01005039.1:52949-74981 GCA_001685075.1 Bramus lutescens | reverse complement strand
CCAGATCCATTGTCCTTGGCTTCTCAGTCAGCTCTCCTTGTCAGCCACGGTCAGAGAGTCCGGATTGATCTATGATTTTTCCTCAGTGATCCTGAGTGGTACAATAAGTACCTTTTATATTTATTGAATTAGAAAGAAGCCCACTATATGAGCCTCAGTAGGAGGCTGAAGGCCATGTTTTCCCAGTCTGTTCTATGTGACATCACTTGCTGGCCCTGAGGGCATGCTCTCATACACTTGCTATGCTGAAACTGCTTCCAGGAAAAACAAAAAACAAAAAACAAAAAAAAACCTTTCCTTTAATTGCTAAGCTTCCTATTACAGCAATGAATACCTTTACCTAGTGGAGATAAACATGTTACTATGCTTCCCAGGCTTCAAAGTCATTTGTGGCATAGTGACATATCATGGTAGCATTGCTTAACATATATGTCAGAATGCAAAGGGAGAAAAGGAAGGGGCTTAGGGGCCCACAATCCCCTCCATGGCATAGCCTCAACAACTAGAAAATTTCCCACTAGACATCACCTTTAAAGGTCTTACAAAATCCCATTGGCTTCATTCTGGGGAGTAAGCCTTTATATAGAATATTGAAAAATTTTCCAAACTATAAAAATCTAATTTCTTCTGATGATTCTTTGATTCTTTTCTCCTCAGCAGTCTCTTCCTTCTTGAGAGAGAGATTGGGTCCTGCCCATGGGTTAAACAGTGCAGAGTGGGGAATTCACCTCACTGATACTAAGTTTGCACTCATTAAAAACCCACATTGCTATCCTCATTTCCAAAAACAGTAAACCTCAGTCCATTGGCTTTCTACCAGCTAATCTGGCCAACAATAGAAGAAAATAATTTGGAAAGTATACTGTTAGTGCCGAACATGCATGCATTTTATTATTATTCACTAAACATTGCATGCCATAGCTATGTACACAGTGTTTCTATTATGTCAAGTATTGTAAGTAATTTGGAGATAACCTGGATATATGCAAGAACACAGATAGATTGCATATACAACACCATTTTTTCAGACTTGAGTAACCATCAACGTTGGCACCAGTGACCGGATCCTGCAACTTTGCAGATACCCAGGACTGAATGCACAGAACATAGAGCCTGGACAAAGGTAACCATGCCTTGCTCAAAAACATGACGTGTCCTGCTTCCTTGAACACAACCATGGGTGTGCCAGGGCCTATCTCAGTGTTGATGAGTGGGCATGCCTGGCTCATCCTTCTGCTCTTTGCGGCAGACTTTTCTCTTGTCCTCTCTTGAAGCTCCTGCTCAATGTGCCTTCCTGCAATACTTTTTCTTCTGCATAGGTTGTGGGCCTGGTTTGTCTTGTGGGCTCGAGATGTAATACCTAAATTCTGACATGATGTTTTTAGGTTTGCATGAAGGATGATAAGCAGCAAGTGTTATGATGTTACCATTCCTTGATGACTCTATGCATCCTATGACCCTCATTTCTTCTGATTGTGTTGCTCAACTTTGTTCCTTTATTTTTCTACTTTCAGGAGTTAAATTCCTGCTTTAATTTATATGGCTATAAAATAAAGAAATTCATTATTACGAAAAAGCATAAGAACTCAGAAAAAGGTAATGTAAAAATATGTGTTTTTGTGCAGAGGAAAAGAAAGTGCTATTCAAATAGGATAATTTTATTTATATTTTAGAAACCAAGTAACTCTGGAATCTTAATTGAATTATTCAATTGAGAAGGCAGCAGTGTTCAGAGGAGACTCTATACTCACATTGCTATGTGCCCACAGTTGCCATTTAATATTTGGCTTTTTATTTTAAACCTGTAGGACTTTAAGTCTCCCTGAGAAAGCTTAGCACCAGTGTGATTACTAATAATGGGCTTTGCAGCATAACATTATAGGCAAGAAGTACCCGTACCTTTACCTCATGCATGCAGAGACTTGCACACATTATGCATTCAGGTTGTATTAACAATGATCATTATTTACTTCTGACTAACATCACAATTCCTTCCAAGTAAAAACTTACAGCCATTTCTGAAAGTTTAGAAAAGGTGAAGTTAAGAACGAGTTCCATTACTTTACGTTACATATAAAAGTCATATTTTAGTCCAAAAATCCCAACCTTCATTCTGTGAGTTGTTTTTATCTAAGATGCAAACTTGTTTAGAACATTCATATCATTGCAAGATGTGCATCATACCCAGCATCTGATAGAAGCCTTGCTCAGACTGCTCAGTGATGCCATGTCCACACGAAGGCTATGAATCATGGAGCTCTATTTAAACTGAACAGCTTCTTTTAGGACGGAGTATAAATGAAAATAAGGTACATTTTTTCAATCCCATAGGTATTTTAAGCATCATTGAGAATTGTGTGTTATATGAAGAAAGTAAAAATGGATGATTATTTCAGTGTATTATCCTGCACTCTGTGTTCCCTTGTGGTATTTATTTCTCTTGAATATTTCTGTAAGCACAGGGCAGGTGTTTCACCTTTGTTCCATGAACGGATGCTTGAATACCTGGAGCTGTATCATGTGTCACTCACTTTTTGTTCTTTACTGTGTCCGCCGTGTCACTTATGAGATGAGGGCATTGAAACCACACCAGCTTTCACATATCTCCTAGATTGTATTTTTTCTCTCCCTGTACCACATTACTCCTCCATACTTTATGTGCACATGCACCCACTTGCACATGCGTGCAACCACATGCGCACACACAGATAAGTGATTTCTAATGTAGCAGAGCTCTGAGAAACAATGTAACAATGTAATGGGAACAATGTAACCCTGCATATGGAAGCCTCACAAGTCTGAATTGGCAATGCTGGCTCTGCTCTGAATCTACAGTATTAGCTTCATTATGAATCATGGGTCTGAGATTCTAAACATAATATTGATTTTGATTTTTTTTTCCCTCCAGGCTGTGTCACAGTTCCTGGCTTTGATTTCAGAAGTAAGATAGATGTTAGGTTTTATTATGTAGCAGAAGGAGCAAAAATATCTATTTTCTTTCCTGACACTTCATTCCCATTTCCTACCAATGTCTAGGTGGCATCGCTATGAGATTGCATACCAGAATTTACTTAATAAAATATGTCAGGCTGGTCTGGGGATCCACTAGTCTTTATTTTAACCAATGCCTGTTTCATATGATGACTGTATAGTGAACATAAGAATGTGGGTTTGCCACATTAACAATTATATAACATCATCTCTATAAGTCATATCTTAAAACTTTACTTTGAAGCAATTTTTGCCTTTTAAAAGAGTTGCAAGATTAAATAAGAAACATCATATGTATCACATCAGCATTTCTGGTATATAAAGAGGTCACATAATGACTGTGTATTTCTTAGAATTAAAGAGTTAACTTCAGCATTGTTACACCAAGATGTGGGTGTCATTCAGAGTTCTGTAGTACTTTAATTGATACCATTTTGCTGTTGTAAAATCCAATTCTTGATACCATACTCATTTTCCTCAGCCAACAGGTTTTAATAAATTCACTTTTGAGTTGTAATAGAAGAATTTAAGTGTGGAATGACTGAAATCAGTCAGCAAAGTAGTTTTCTTGCAAGCACAAGTTAAGTACCCCCAATCCACACCAAATATGGCAGATGTGGAAGCATGAGCTTACATTCCCAGTGCTGGGCAGTGGAGACAGATGGATCCCTGGGGATCATCTGCTAGCCATGGTAGCCTACTTGGTGAGTTCTAGGTCAATGAGAGAATAGGTCTCAAAAATATATGTGGACAGTACATGACAAATGACACCTGAGGTTGCTCTGTCATATACACAAATGTATGTGTCCCTCTATACATGTGCACATCTCTCCACTCCACATACAAGAATAAACACACACATAGTATATAAATGTATAAGACTGTATGGGAAGCTCGGCGGTTGCCTAACTTCTTGAGAATTGCCAGTTATGTGACACTGCTATGTGAGACAATCAATACTCCAGTGGAATGGCTTCCAGGTTTATGGTCAAGACCCATGTGTTTCTCCATCAGTGGAGGGAAAGCACATGGAAATTAGTGTCAGTAAATAGGTATTGGCATTTGGGAATGATTTATTTCTCACAAAGCTGATGTAGTAAAGTATCACTGGAAGCAACCACTCTACTACTGAACCACCTCCCCCGAAGTGAGTGATAATCCTAACAGTGACCCTGGGATGGCTTGCATTTACAAATGCCTTATGGACGGAGACAGAAAGGAATAGCTTAAAACTTGTCATAAAGAATCTGTCCTTGATGATTGTTATTCCTTGTTTTCTTCATCTTCTATAAGGGATGGATCTTCCAAACTTTCATATTGATGGATGTTACTATAAGGAGATGAAAAAGGCTAAGCTTGGGATAGTAAATTGGTCCTTGAGGTTATGCTCTTAAACCCTATGCCAAACCTTCTCTTTCTCTGTTTCTATACACCACGGATGGAAATCTTTGCTTTATTACATGCATCCATTTTAATATACAACACAGAAAGTCTAAAAAGAAGCTCAAATATCTAGGAACGAAAAACTCCAAAACTGTAACTCAAAATTTTCTTCTTGTCAGATATTTAGTCATGGGCATGCAAAACCAGGTGGAACCAGCAGCAATTATCATGCATTGCCTAATTCAATAGAAGCCAAGGTCTGCATTATAAGATATACTTTAAGAAAGGTGGCTGTGCCAATGGTTAGTAGCATAAAAGTAATTTGAAAATTATTTATTTAGTCTTTTAAACCATTGTTTCACCAAGGGTTGAAAGAGAGTAGGATGCTCAGACTCTGGCATACACAAATCATGTTTGTAGGCAGAGACTGTTCGTTCATTTCCCAGCTGCCCAGACCCAAAAAAAATCACACAGAATTACAACACTGCTCAGTCAATAGCTTAGGCATCATTCTATCTAGCTCTTACATCTTAAAATAGTCCATTTCTATTAATCTGTGCATTGCTTACCAGTGCCGAGATGTTACACCTTTGACAGCTACATGGCATCTCTCTGACTCCACCTACTCTCTCTGTCTCTATCTCTTCCAGCCTGGCTATATTCTGCTCTGCTTTATGCCAAAACAGTTTCTTTATTAACCAATGATAATAAAACATATTCATAGCATATAGAGGCAAATCCCACATCACATGTTCTTTCACAACTCTGTATAAAACCCTGCTTTATTTACCTACTTTTTTATTATTGAACATATTGATTATTGCCATTGCTTTTAAAAAGTGGCTTTGCAGCCAGGTGATGTTGGTGGCCTATGCCTTTAGTCCCAGCACTCGGGAGGGAGAGGCAGGTGAATTTTAATGTTTTCGAGGCCAACCTGGCTACATAGTGAATTCCAGGACAGCAAAGGCTACATAGAGAAACCCTGTCTCAAAAAAAAAAAGAAACAAAACAAACAAACAAACAAAAACAAAAAAGAAGAAGAAAAAAATAACAGTGGGTTTGTATATTATTTTTTTAAAATTTCAATCTCTTTATTTGTCTTTTGTCTATGAGAACTATGGCTATTATGTCTGTTTAATCTAAGGAAAGAACAAGGCAGTACGAGGTTCAATGAAAGCAAAGAGAGGCATTTGAGAAGATAAAATGGATGCCAGAAAAAGAGAAGGAATTTGATTTGAATTTGAAGCCAATATAAAAAGTTAAGGAGCTTGATGAAAGTTTCTGATACATGTGGCATGCTGTGAATAATATATGGAAAAAGGAATAAGAAAAACAATTTGGAATCTTAATGCATGTTATTATAACAAGGGGAATGAAAATGATTTCCACATGCACAGACTGATGTTGATATTTCTCTACCAATTCCATGTTAAGGCAACCATATTGACTTCCTGTTATTAAGAAAGAAATGAAGCTGAGGGTTTATGACAGATCATCAACTCAAAAGAAATTCAAAGAATCTAGCGTGTGTGTTTGGCAACATTAAATAAATATGCATAAAATAAATATATATAAAGAAAGAGGACAGAATATGATGCATTCAAACTAAGTTAATCAAGGTATGTCAGTATATATGGTAGGGGGGATTTCATGATGGATTGGTGTTCCTCGTGACATTTTTGCAGCAGATGATTTAGGGAAATAAGGGATAGAAAGGATGGAAGTTGAGAATTAGAAATTAATTTATTAGATTCACAAGAATAGTTCCATTTGAGTAAATGGAAGTATGTACTGTTGAATGGTGATGCCCACAAACCTTTGAGTCCATTTTTTACTATGTTTTATTGGTTTGTATTCTGTTTATTAAGGCTGTGTTGTATGTGTATTAAAAGGAAGACTTTTTCTGTACATAATATTAAGGAGACTTTCATGTAAAAAAAGAAATTTGGAGAATAGATAGAATTATCAATGAAAATTATTTCCTGAAACATTTGAAAAACTTAAAATTTGTACAAAAAATGGAGTGACTGCCATTGGAGAGGAACAATATTAGTCTCATCATTAAATATCCAATACTGCAATGAAATGGAGTTAAGAAGAGAACTTTGTAAGAGATCTGGAACAGATGAGTTACACCATCTCTGTCACTCAGGAGGAATGCTTACAGGCTTAGTACATCATAGGAAACATTATCATAGGTTTGTTGTGCAAGAATATGTGCTGGGGAGAATACCAAAGAGAAGGCAGGAGGCATGGAATGTCCAGCAAATGCTGAAACTCACATGCATAGAGAAATCCTTTAATAAATGGTTTTATGCTTGCATGTATGACAAATTTACATCTATATTTTACCATATTTATACAACTACTGTTATATATGCATCTATAGTTGTGTATGCTAAGTTATTCTAATTTTTCTCTATAGCCATTCCTGTCTTCCTGCCTATCTATCTGTCTACCTCCATATGTATCTATATCTGTTCTACAGTCTATCAACCTATCATCTATTTAACTACATTTAATACTTCATCTATTAATTTACCTACCTTTTCATACCTATCTGTCAGTTTATATGTCTATTAACTTATATGAAGAAGGAAATATATGGAATGAAAGGGTGCTAAATCAAAATTGAGAAATTTCTAAGGTATGAGTGGTAGAAAGGGTACAGCAAATTATAGTACATTGTATTATTAATGTTTAAATAAAGATAGATAGTGAGATTTAGATGATATTGAAAAGATCATAAAACAAGGAAAATCCATATAGATAGGAATAAAAGAAGTGTCTATAGAGTGGTCCATAAAGTTTGAATTTAATGATGGACTTGATTCCATAATTTATAATTAACTGGAGTTGATTAATTTTGTACATTCTCTTTCCATTTTCCTTGCCAAGTTGTCAAGTTTTTTCCTACATCATAGAATACAGAGTGTGGCTATACATAAGAAAATATGCTTTACTTTTCTATGAAAAAAATCCAGATTAATAATAAAGTCTCCTATTATACTACTTCTGAAATAGTGTAGGAATGAGGTCAACTAGAAGAATCTGCTGAAAATGAACATGTTACTATTTATTGTCTCCTTGGATAAAAATCCAATTTCATCTTCTATCAAAGATCAAGCTGATGCTATTATATGGTAAACACAGAAACTGCCTTACAGAAAATTACTGTTTTTAACAGGTGTATTCTTGCATTCTGCAGTGATTAGAAAATTGATCGCATTAATACTTTTCTGCTTGTATTACCAATTTATCCTTAGATATATTTGTATACAAATATCATTAAATGACATGATTACATTATATTTAATCACAAGATATTTATGAAAACATTTCTGTGTAGATGAACTTTAGCCACTTAATGCATTTTATCTTTTTTATTTTGTTGATGTAGTGGGTATCACACTGAAAACTACTTTGAATTATTTTATATAGAGAAGGAAAAAGAACTATGACAAGGCATTTTATAAATTTAATTTTATTATCAATAAAAATATATAGCATGTTCACAGAGGCTTCTAGTTTATTCCCAGCTGCTCAGACCCAAAATAATCACACTGAAACTGTATTATTTACCACATGGCTTGGCCAATGACTCTAACGAGTTCCTAGCTAGCTCTTACATCTTAAATTAACCCATTTATATTCATCAATGTATTGCCATGTGGTTGTGGCCTACTGGTGAGGATCTGCCTAGTGTCAGACTTCTGGTGTCTCTCTCCTGTGGAGGCCATATAGCATCTCCCTGACTCTGCTTATTCTCTCCTCCTCTATTTGCCTGGAATTCCCTCCTTGTCCTATTCTTTGCTGCAGTAGGACCAAGGAGATTCTTTATTATCCAACAGCATTCACAGCATACACAAGGGAGTCTCACAATAGCAGGCTTTTATTTATGCAAGAAATACTTACCTAGCATCTTCTTCAAGTATAGAGTTATTTGCTACAGCATGTGCCTCCCCTATGTTTATAGAATTAAAAACAGTTCTGATGCAAACAGTTCTTCAATAGAATAAGGAAGGGGTTTATTTATTCTATATAATATAATTTTTCTAGGAAGTATGCATATACAAGCAGAGGAAATCTAATAGTTTAATACCCTTTCCCCTGTGGTCAGATGTAAGATAGATGTGATATATAGAGAGCTGTGTATGGGATGCATATCCAAGCAAAACTTGTTGGTATGCAATTGAATGTGCTAAGTTTCGCTCTTCCTTATGAAACAATTAGTTACATGTGCTAATGTACTAATATATAGAGAAAGAACAGAAAGACATAGGCAACATACTACTAACACAGTGTATTCCACATGGGTTCTTAGATATCAGAGGTTCTCAGAATTAGAGGAAGGAGACTTGTTATTAGAAGAAAGCAAAGCTATTTTTTCTAACTTTGAAATAAAAACAAGTTGACAACAATAATATTCAAGAAAAAGTGTTTTTTTAATAGAAATATAAACAAAGCCCATATTCTACCCATTACAGATTTCTGAAAGTACTACACTATTGTAATCTAAAGTTATAGGAACCATAATCACATGCCTATAGATTGATTAAATGGTCAAAATAATGAATTTGCTTCATTATATCAAGGATTTAGTTATTTTGATGAATAAACTGCTTCCATATTTACTTTCCTCTGTAACTATATGCTTTTTGTACTAGATTTCTTTTAAAAAATGTTATTCCTATAGATGGGACATTTAGTAATCATGCCACAATTCTTTCCATTCTTGAAGACTTATTCCCTTGCAATGCTCCCTGTCATGTCTCTACCCAGAAACGTTTCTTGCTCCACTTGGATCTGGTCTGGACTTATAACTTATTTTGATGAATAGTAGCATGATGTGTCTTCTGAGCTTCCACCTGGGGAAAATTTGTAGTTCCTGTTCTTACTCTATTGTAATTAGAGTCCCATCATGTGTAGTAAATGCATTAGTCTTCTTGAGGATGGCACCTGATGATGGCTAACGGCAACACCAGAAGTCCTAACGAGACTATTTTGAACATCTCTCACCAATCAGACTTCTTAATGAAAGCAAGCCAAGAGTGTCAGCCTTTCCCATGTTGAGTAACTGAGTATATCCTCTCTAATGCTCTTCTACTTTGAGATCGTTTATTGTGCAGCACTACACAACTGAAATAAGAGAATCTCTGTCTAATGACCAAATGTGCCTGTAGTTCCTGAAATGAGGGCTATGTGTCCTAGGCAGTAACTATTTCCTATTTTCTGAACATCTGGCTTAATGTTCTATATGACGAGATCTGAAGCATGTGTCTATTAGTTCATTGGAACAACATGACATAAGAAGACAGTTTAAACAAGTACTCGTAGCTTATTACAAAAGTTTGACTACAAATAATAATTACAATAATATTTGCTGAGGCCTGGCCCTCTATGTGTACTACTGTAGATAACATCTATTGTTACCTCAATGAAACCCAAAGCACATATTTACAAATGAGAAGGCGAGTCTCAGAGAAATTAAGTTATATGCTCAAGGCCAATCACATAGTCATAGTAACAATCTGTTTAGGACCCAATAGTGCTAGATCCAGTTTCTTCAGCATGACTTTCAACAAAATTGTGAAGGTGAGAATGGAAAGTGTGGTAGAAGAAGAAAAGGTCAAAGATTGAAGGTCAAAGAAATAGTATGAATTCCCCCCCTTTGAAAAAAGGGGGATTTGTTTATGTCTCAATGTTGAGAAGAAAGAGTTAAAAACATAAAAGCTGCCTTCTTCTTCTTCTTCTTCTTCTTCTTCTTCTTCTTCTTCTTCTTCTTCTTCTTCTTCCTCCTCTTATTCTCTTCTTCTCTCATGTCCTCTTCTACTTTTTCTTCCTCTTTCTCTCCTCCTCTTCCTCTTTCTTATTTTTCTTTCCCTCCTCTTCCCCTTCCCCATCCTCATCCTCCTTCTTTTTCTTGAATGATAATTATTGAGATTTTTTCTTGTGTAAGGGTAGTAAGAAGAAGCCTATAACTGGAGAAGGATCTATGCCCAAAGAGAATATGCACTTGATACATTCTAGATTTTCAAACCTGTATTGTTTTCTTGTGCTAGCCATATATAATCCCAAAGTTATTTTTAAAGTCTTGACTTAGTATAATCAGGTCCAAATAAAATATATAAAACTCCTTTTATTTTAAGTACTGCTTATTTTATTGATTTAAACATATGATAAATTGCAATTCAAGTATTTTAATGTCAATCAATTGTAGTTTCCTTATAACCCTTTTTTATTTTGCTTATACTATGGAGCCTATAACCTATTTTTAAAATATAACTCCACAGATTAGTTGAATATGATATTGGTTCACTTACAAGGCTTTATGTTTATTTAGGTGTTGATTTTATCTATCTATCCAGCTAGCTAGCTAGCTACTAGCTATAGTTTTTCTACAAATTTCCATCTTAATTATTCTTTTGAAATATAGACAATGTTCGATTTTATGTAAGTGATTTCAAAAACGTTACCTTAAGATGAATCCCTTATTCCCTTCAGGTGCTCACAGTCAACCACTGATAAGACAGCACAAGATTTTTTTTTCATTCTAATCTCTTTATTTTATGTATAACAGATAATTACTGAATGAAAGCAACCACTTTTTCTGAAATGGCATGTCTGGGTCCCTTCAATCTTTTGTTAATCATTTTCCCAACTGGTCTTATACTCTGCAAGTCACTTAGCACATTATTGTCTTGGGATTTGTAAATTTCTTCTGGATGATTTACTTGCTACACTAAAAGCCACTTCAGCAAACCTGCTGGGTACTCAACTAGATATTGTAGACAGGGTGTTAAGACTTTTTTCCCTCTGAAGTTAACACTTTAACTAGAATGTCAAATGAATAAGAGAAAAGCACACCTTTAGAGAAAAATAAATGTTAGGATAGTCACTATCACACAGGAATATACAAGTTCTGTTCTACTCTCAGTGAGGAAGGTATTTGTAATACATTGGTTTGGAATATCAGGTTTTGTTTTGTGATTACCTTTTGTTATTATTGCTGTCTTTTGCTCCTTTTCTCTATTCTTTTTCTACTTCTTTTGCTATGAGAAACAGTATCACTGTATAGCCTAGCTGTTTTCCTGGAACTTCATACTCAGACCAGAACTCACAGCGATCTGCCTGCCTGCATCTCCTGCGTGCTGGGATGAAAGGTGTGTGCCACCATACCTTCCCTTCTTTAGTGTTTGTATATTGTATAGGAATTTCCAGTCCCTGGTTATCTCTGTCTCTAGATGACACACAAAGCCTCTTGTGGATATATCTTTATAGAAGTGCTTGTTTATTTTCACTCATCAATCTCTTCGTGTCTTAGGATTCTTGAACTAAAGACAGACTTGCAAGAGATAAGCATACACAGTTTCTGCATATGTTGTAGTTCAGATGAGAAAAGAGGCTTCAAAAGGAAATATTGAAAGAAACAGAGAAAGCCATGCAATTTAATACTTAGGTTTAAGGATGGCTAACAATCACTAAGGGAAGTACACTTGAAGAAACTAGGTCTGACTTCATGACAATACGCTGAAGGGAATTTAAAGAGGCCATCTTCTAAATCTTTGGGTATCAGTATCTTCAGACTCTTCAGATATAAAGACCAGTCCTCTCCTCCAAGGATCAGAAGAGAACTACTACATTGGTGAACTTTTGATTTCTTTTAAGAGAGGAGGTTAGAGAAGAGAGAGACTGCTATAGTATAAATGTGAATATTCCCTAAAGGATTCCATGTTCAATATGCAGTTTCTACTCTATGGTGCTGAGAAGTAGTGGAAAGTTTGGGAGGTGGGGAAGAGCAGGTTTTAGGCCAATGAAGTTGTGTCCACATGGGCATCCATCTCTCTCTGTTTTTCACATACTATATATAGCCATGAAAGGATAGCTTTTTCTTTCTGTGTGACTGCTCAAATGTGCAAAGCCTCAAATCAACAGAGTCAATTTACTATCTCCCGAACTTTCAAACTTCAGAGTCAAAATCAGGTCTTTATTTTTATGAGGTGGCACTCTCATGTCATACACGATATTATATCCAACACAAAGACTCTCACCCTTGGCTTTGTCAAAGACCTATGTAGTAGCTTCTTCTCATTTCTCTTTTAATATCTCATTTTTCCATCTTCTAAATTGTTTCTTTTCACCACAGTTTATACCTACCTCAGCATTCTCTTGTCAAATCTCTGTCTAAGTAGTGTTGACTCTTGATATGTAAAATATGCAATTATGTGTAGTGTATCTTTGGTCTTTTATTTTACTTATGGTTCTGATCAATACTGGTCCTTTTGACAAGGATTTTCCTTGACCTTAAGAACAAGGCTGAATATAGTCCATTCACGCACTGTTCTAATATGGTATCCTGTACCTTATATTCACAAGTCCCATTTTATGATTTTGTAGCAGAAATATTGAATGGCCACTTGGTAATATCTTGGCAGTAATAAGTACATGAAAAATAAGGTTTGATTAATAGAAGCCAGGTATAAATACATTTCAAAATTGTACACAGTGTATTAGCTGTGTGTGTGTGTGTGTGTGCATAAGTGAAGGATATGTGTTGTTGAGAATGTGTATGATCTATCTGATCAAGACCTATGAATGAGCCCTCTGTTCAATTTGAAATTTTGGATGATCTTGTTGATTGCTTGATCTTGAAGATTTGCAATGATATGGGAAGCACAAATGGCCTCTAACTAAGAATAAAAAGTTCCTTTGCTTCATCTTCATCAGAATAGAAAGAAGAAACTAAATGACTGAAAAGTTCAATCAAATACTCTGCATCTCTTTGTGTTGGTATTGAATTGATAATATATTTCAGAACTACATTGTTGACGGAGAAATGAGAAAGCATCCTGCAGCACTGCCTTGGAGTGCAATCAAAATGGCATAATGAAAGAGGAAATATTACTTGTTGTGAAAGAGTAAATAACGTCCATGAATTATACATATTAGCATTCTCTGGATCTAAAATAAAATACCTCCATCCTTAAAGAACCTTGCAAAGTGCTTTAGTAAGTTAATCTTTGCCAAAAATCTGCTCATTTCCTAAATGTGTCATTTAAAACTTTCAGAATGAGACACTACTGTGAAGCCTCATTACTGTTATGTGCTTCCTTTGTGAGTTGAGAATTCTACATAGGCTTGATGAAGCAACAACCAGATGCAATTATATGATAAAGCCAGTACACACAGTGTATTAATGAAAAATAAATATATGGGAATTTTCTGGATGTATCTTAGGTTTGAAGGAACCCCTCTAACAGGATTGTAACCTATACTCTAATAGGCTAAGACACACCACGATCTCTTTCAGCTAAATGATCTGGTGCTTTATTTTCCCCCTCTGATACCATATTTTATTTTTCCTCTGATACAATATATTCTGACCCTAGAACTCCTCCCACCCTCCCAGGCAGTCTTCACCTCCCGTCTCCCCTCCTCTGTATTCCTTTAGAAAATAGCAGGCCTTCTAGAGATATCAACCAAACACGGCAAATCAAGATGCAATAAGACTAGGCATAAACCAGCATCTAAAGATTGGGTAATGCAACATATAAGAAGAAAAAAAGGTTAGGTAAAAGAGTCAAAGACACCTCTACTTTCATTGTTAGGAGTCCAACAAAAACCTTAAGCTAAATAACTATAGCACATACTGAGGGCTAAGTGAAGGCCTGTGAAGACTCCCTGGTTGCTGCTTCAGTTTCTGTGAGCCCCTATGAACCTTGCTTAGTTGATTCTGTGGGACATGTTCCCCTGGTGTCCTCAACACCTCTGACTCCTACAATCTTTTTTCTTCTATGGAGTTCCCAGAGCCATGCTTAATGTTTGAAAATGGGTTTCTGTGCCTGCTTCCAGAAGCTGCTGGAGGAAGCTTCTCTAATGATGACTGTGCTATGTTAGGCACCTATCTTGCGAATGTGGCAGAATATCGTTAAGAATCATATCATTGAGGTTTTTATTTATTTGATCTCTTTGCTTTGTCAGTCTTGTTTGGTTGTGTTTTAGGTCTCTTAAGTCAGCCAGCTTCCAGATTCTGGCATTCTAGGCCATCTTGGGCATATGCTCCCTCTCCTGCTTTAAGCATCAATTTAGATTTGTCATTAGTTGGTGGCTTCAACTAACTCTTGAGCCAACATTGTCCCAGTGACCTTTTAGGCAGGACAGTTTGTGGGTGGTAGGTTTTTGAGGCTGGGTTGTTGTCCCAGTCCCACCATTAGGAGCCTAGATTGGTTATAGAAAATGGCCAGTTCAGGCTCCATACTCCCTATTATAAGGAGTCCTTACTAGGGTCACCTTCACAGATCCCAGGAATTTTTCATGGCACTAGGCTTCCATATGTTCTCCTAGATACCCACTTATTTCAGTTGTGTCTACCACTGCTCTCTCCCTCTGCTCCTCCTTCTCCCACTTTATTCCATCGTTTTCCTATTTCCACCTGCCCTCATCCACCCACAAAATGGCTTTTATTTACCCTTCCCATGGAGATCCATATGCCCCCCACTTGACCTCTCCTTTTTAACCTATCTTCTCTGTGTCCATGAATTGTAATGTGGTGATCCTTTACTTAGCAGCAAATATCCATTTATAAATGAATATATATTGTATTTGTCTTCCTGGGTCCATGTTACCTCACTCAAGATGATTTTTCTAGTTCCACCTATTTGTATGAAAATTTCGTGATTTTTAATATATGGTATCTCACAAAACTGAAAAGCTTCAGTAATGCAAAGGACACCTTCAGTAGAACAAAATGGTAACCAATAGAATGAGGAAAGATATTTTTTAACCAGTTCCACATTTGATTGAGGGTTAATACCTAAAATATATAAAGAATTTAAGAACCTAGACATAAGCAAACCAAACAATCCAATTAAAAAATATGGTAACATTTAAACAGAGAATTCTCAAAGAAGAATCTCAAATGGCTGAGTATCACTTCAAGAAATTTTCAACATTCTTAGCCATCAGCGAAATGCCAATCAGTACTACTCTGAAATTCCATGTTATTCCTGTCAAAATGTTCTGGGGTTTTTTTTTGGGGGGAGGGGATTGTTTTGGTTTTTTGTTTAACAAAAAGAGATCTGATAATTTAACTTGCAGCATGGTAAATACATTAAAAGGTAATTTTTCAAATAACTAACACAGATAGTATTAAAGTAGTTAGTGACAGCCAAACTCATGTACATGACAGTGAATACTTTGCACATTTATGATTTCTGCTTAAGACCTACAAAAACCTCACTAGGTATGTATTATCATGTGTCTGTGATAGATAAATAAATTTAACTCAGAAAAGATAAGCAACAATTACACAACTATTCAACACCATCTTTGTAGAAAATAGTAATTATTTTAATTGTGCCATCCCATAGTGCATTTTCCACTCCTAAGTCATTGAATGTAGCAGTGAACATAACAACTTGTTTTTAGATAACTCAAGCCATCATTTCAAAGAACATTTATGAGGTTGTTTACAATATGCTCATTCATGAAGGGGAAAGGTATATGTATGTATAATTGCTCTTGCCTCAAATCACCACAGCTTAGTCTAACAGTGGGTTTTAGGGGCTTTCTTCTTTACTTCTCTATCAAATCATTACCTATCAGTTTGCTTTGCTCTCAAAATATTGATCACTAACAATAAACCTCTGTCCTGCATGAAAATTCCACTTTGAATCTAGAAATGAGTTAAGTAAATGTTCCCTCATATAGATCTGAACCACGGATAAGAGATCCTGAGGGATAGGAATAAGAAAATTTGACTTTCATTAGTGCTGCACAGAGGTTGCATTGCTTCTTAGACATAAGGCTCTTGTACCTCGCCAGTACTTTTTGTCCAGACGTGACCATTTCAAACACAATTTTATAGACAACCTCGTGTTAATTTTTCACTCCTCAATTTGAACTCTCATCCCTGCTGCCCATACCCTTGCTTAATTATTACTCCCACTTCCTATGTTTTCCATTTTATTTTGCCTTAGGCCTTTCAATAAATACTCCAACTACTTTTGTCCAACAATCCCAATACAGTTGGGTTATTGTTTTTTCATTTTTATAATCTACAGTGTAAACTAAACTCAACAAATCACTTTATATTAAGTATTTAATGTCCATCACTATTTCATTGTGCTTTGGTACAAAACATCTTAAATATAAAAGTAGCTAATTGCATCTCCAACAAAATGACAGTGCTTAGTTAGTATTTAATTTGTGCTTATTTCCATGTGCCATCTCATTTGATTCATGCAATAAGATAACAAAGCAGACACCATATTGTTACTTTAGAAGTAAAGGGGATGGGTCTGAAGTTAATTAGTCTGTCAGATATTTTATAGCTTACATAATTGAAATTCACATATTGGGTTGCTGTACTCAAAAGTTATAATTGTTTTTCTGAATCAAAATCATTCATATTTTTCATGTAGACAAGCATATTTAAGTATATTGAGATGTGATATATGTTTTAAATATATTTTTAATATATATTGAATATCTATATGCATGTTTTTCTATAAGCACAGGTGTAGATATACATAAAAGTATATGTTCACATGTGCACACATGTGTGTATGTGTAAATATAGGCATACCTAACAGATATGGGAGATTCATATCTAGACAACATAAAATGACAATAAATTTTGCAGCTAATTTTATTACAAGTAACTTTAATAAAAACATTTTTCCCTATATGTACAATATTACATCTATAATGCATCACAATCCATTGATAAGCAATATAGCGTTTCCTGAAATGTATTCCCATAATTTCATTCAAAATACTTTTACTAAAGATTGTTGAGGATTACCTGAACATTTGTTAAGATACAAAGCTTTAACTGATGGAGGTTGTTGTTCAATATTTGTAAATAAACACTGCCCAGGGTGGTTGTTGCTAGACTTGGGGGCTATTACAGTGACCTTTTAAAATATTGAAGAAACTTTTATACTGAATGACTTTTACATGAAATATTTCTCTGAAGCATCCCATGATTTTTGATAGCTTTTTATCCAGAGTTAAAAGTTTTCCAAGCTGGAGTCGGCACTCTCAAATACTGTTTCTGCATCATCAAGTTAGCACAATGTTTTAAAACCTTTGCTATCCTTTCAGCAATAACCACTGTCTCTCACCAGGATGAAATGCTTTGTAAAGAAACCATTTTCCTTGTTTATGCATAAGAAGCAGCTCTTTGTTGTTAAATATTTATGAAGAGATAGAAATAATTTAACTGTATCTTTAGCATGTTAGTACCACATCTGCAATTACTTCCTCAACTGATGTCTTAAACACCACAAGGTCATCAGCTAAGGTTGAAATCCATTCCTTCTAAATAACCGTTTATGTGGAAAATTGTCCAGCTTCTATGAATCACAAATTTTCTACTTGCAGTCAAAAGGTTCAACCTTTTCCACAACCTTTCCCATTTTTTTTGCCTCATATTCACCAGTAAAATCCTATTCAACAGCTATGGCCTCCTAAAATGTGGTTCTTAAAAAAATGGCTTAAATATCTAAGTTACTCTATGATCCATGTAAGTGAGAAATGGGTATTGTGTTCATAGGCACAAAAGCCAATTTATGCATTTCTATACAAGTGTCTGAACAATGATATACATTGTCAGTAAACAGTAGTAGTTAGAAATGTATTTTTAAATTATTTTTGAGGAATATGCCTTAACTTAAGTATGTGGTCAATCATGGTTGAAGGATCTACTTATACCATTAATTTCAAGTTATCTTTTACTATGAATAAAACACCTTAGAAAATTTAAAAAGTATTTATAGTATATTTGTGTGTGAATTTTATGCAAATATATGTAATTATATATATATGTAATATATACACACATACATATTACATAATGTATTTCGTTCAAATCAAGCCTTATTCCTTTTCCAATTTCTCTCTGCTGTTGTATATTAGTTTCCTCTGTAATTTAAATGCTCCATCCTTAAGGGAAGCTAATTAAGAGAGGAAATAAACAACTCAAAATCTTTAGGAAGTCTGTGAAACTAATTGAATTCATCAGGCTCTTCCTTTTCCAGGAATAAAAAAAGTGGTAAAGATTGCTGAAACTCAGAAAAACAAACAAGCAAGCAAAACCAAACAAACAAAAAATGACAACAACAACAAAAAACAACTCAGTAAGCCAGTAGTTGTACGTTCTTTTAATTCCAGAACTCAGGAGGCAGAGGCAAGCAGATCTCCGAGTTCAAGGCCAGGCTGGTCTACAAGAGCTAGTTCCAGGACAGGCACAAAACCTACAGAGAAACCGTGTCTTGAACCCTCCCCACACCAAAAAAAAAATAGATTGTTGAGATTCTTAGACAAAACCAGTCACAGAAAAGAGTCAGATCAGTTGACTGAAAAGAATTGCTAGTAAGAGGCCCAGACCCACTGAACCACCCAAAGAGGAGATGTATCCACTTTGTGTAGCTGCCTGTAGGCTATTAGGTATATTCCAGATTTCCAGCTTCTGTGAACTGCCATCTATCCCTAGGTGGGTTTGGTGATGTACCTATCTTTGGTCATTTTTTACCTCATGCATATTCTTTGTAAGCAAATAAATAATTTTTATCCCAATAAAAATAATCTCAATAAAATAATTGTTTCACCCACTAAGTTAGACTTTGGTGGTATCTATAGTTTGGTGTGTTGCCAATTCCTTATCTGGGCAAAAAGATATTACTCACATCTCCACAGGAATTGTGTCTCAGAACAGGGACCTATACTCCTAGCACCTTTTACTTTCCAAATTCATGTTCTCTTTACACACACACATACACACATGAACTCATGTACGCACACATGCACATGCACACATACACCACTGTGCTCATTTAGTGCCACTTATATTCATGGGTGTAGGACTATTGACTAGAGCATCACCTGGCCCTTGTGCCTAAGGAAAAATGGAATTTTCCTTGTCTAGCCACCATCAGTGCCATGCTCCCCTACTCCATGGGTTTTTACTGGGGATTCTGAGGATGTCAACTATATTTTTCATACTTGCAAAGCAATGTTTGAACCAATGACTTTTTTCCTAGCCCTAATTCACTGGTTTTTATGTGACTATTGCACTGGCAAGCTTTCTGTTGTCATAACAAAACTGAGTGTGTACTTTGCCCAAAGGATATGAGTGAGAATCTGATCTATATCATTTAATTTATTTGGGCTCTAATTCCCATGCCCATTAAATGAGCTTCCTACCTCATATTGTTATACCAAAGATAACAGACACTAACATTTTTAAAATGCTGTTCAGATAAATGTCATTTGTGAGCATTAACTAAGGTAAAGGTTCCTTCTAGAGCTGTTTTTAATATTCACATGAGATACAAAATAATCAGTAATACAGACGAATAAAGGCAACCCTGTTTTCTCTGTCTCATCAAAATTTCAGTAAATACTATTCATAATAAAAGAGAACTCAATATATTTTAATAATAATCACTATATGTACCCATACATTCACTAAATATATGGATGTTTACTCTGCATTGTGATCAAGAATATAGTAAAAATAGGTTACCGTTATCTTTTATTGTAAGAATCCCTGAAAATTTTCTTATACAAGTAGTCATTGAGTGCAACGCTATGTACAGAATTAAGGGTTGGAGACAGAACTTTGATCAAGACTTGAGTTATGCATAGACATGGCTTTCACTATATACTGAAGAAGCTGAGGGTTAGTCCAAAGGCTCCTATGTAGAGTATTTGGAGTTCAGTAGTAAGTTCCAAGGGAAATTCATTCACCATGAACAGTATGAACAGTTGAGTATGAGCTCAAAGCTCTATGAAACTGCATGACATGATTGCAATTGAACACTGAGGATAAAGTCAAGAGTAAGGAGAAGTTATTGTCAGGTTGAGAAAGGGTAGAAGTGAAGTATGGGATAATCCTGAAATTGAAGTTCATACTTAAGGTTGCTTAAGTACATAAATGACAAGAGAATAAAGCTAACTTATGAACAAAAGATTCTGAGAAAAATGAACACACCATATGTGAGAAACATGGAAAAATGAGTCTAGAAATAGATATATATTTACCCTAATCAATGAATGACAACTGGCTCACCATTATGATTCCAGTGCCAAGGACAATGTACAACATATATTTTTTGAATGACTGAGCATAAAGACTAAAAAAAACTCTCGTTGCAACACTTTAAGTTATATACTAAACATTTTTAGAAAAAGAAAATCACATAGTTAAGAACATCTAAAAATATTTTATATCTTTTGTCCAAAAGTGTAAAAACCCTAATCTAATTGGAAATTTGACTCTTCTGGATTTTGCTTCCAGTTGTTCTGAACACTTAAATTTCATAACTTTTTGTGAATGTAATGACAATTAATTAAGGCAATATTTTTAAAAGTCTATTCTCTTTTGTTATTTTTTTTCCACTAGGCTATGCAACCTAACTCTATTTTCAATTCTTTGAAACCACGCAGCATGTTACAATACTTTTCATGATTCTCATTAAAAACCAATCTCATCTGTGTCTTATGTGCAAAGGTCTCAGAGCACCCATGGTTTTGATTATTAAGACACTTGCATGGAATGTTGCATATCTCAATAGTTGTCAGTATTAATTTTATGAAATTAACCAGTTACTAAAATACTCATGTAGTCTTCAAATGCAAGGATAATTATCTGAAGTGTGTCTCAATGGGGATATATCTAAACCTACAAACTCCTTCAGAGAAATTAATTTACATCAGTTTCATTTAAGCACACCAGAATCTAGTTTTCGACAGAGAATATCAAAACACCAAAAAGAATTGTCTTGTTAAGCTAAATGTATCAAAATTCAGAAACTGGTTTATTCCAGTTCAAAACAATGCTTCTCCTTCAACTCAACTATTGACATTATTTTAATCTACACTCTTTTTCTCTATGAAGAAGTGACTCTGGGTCGATAGGGGAAAATGTGAAATTGCTAAATTTTTCTTATTTTTAGTTTTATTTTAAAGAAAAGGAACTTTCTTTTTTCAGTTTACAAACCAATCCCAGTTTCCTCTCCCTCCCCTCCTTCCCTTCCCTCCACCTATCCCCTCTCCCCATCCCCCATCCATTCTTCAGAGAAGGTAAGGTACATTGGTTTGGGGAAGGTTCAAGACCCTCCCTACTATATCTAGGCTGAGCAAGGTATCCATCCAAAGAGAATAGGTTCTCAAAAAAACGGTACAAGCAGTAGGAATAAGTCGTGATGTCACTCCCAGTGGCCCTAGAGTCTGCCCCAGTCATACAACTGTCACCCACATTCAGAGGGATAGTTTGTAGCTATGCTGTTTCCTTCCTTGTGTGACTAGAGTTGGTGAGCTCCCATTAGCTCAGCTAAACTGTTTCAGTAGGTGTTCCCATCATTTTCTTGACCTCTTTGCTCATATTCTTATTTTTCCCACTCTTCACCTGGACTTTGGGAACTCAGCCCAACGCTCTGCTGTGGCTCTCTGCCTCCTTTTCCTTCAGTGGCTGGTTTAAGGTTCTAAGGTGACATTTAAGATATTCATCAATCTGACTACAGGGCAAGGCCAGTTCAGGCACGTTCTCCTCTATTGTTTAGGGTCTTAGCTTGGGTCATCCTTGTGTGTCCCCTTTTCTTTCTTTCTTTCTTTCTTTCTTTCTTTCTTTCTTTCTTTCTTTCTTTCTTTCTT
>LOEQ01005039.1:0-44400 GCA_001685075.1 Bramus lutescens | reverse complement strand
GGGAGGACCTTGGACTTCCCACAGGGCAGGGAAACCCTGACTGCTCTTTGGACTGGAGAGGGAGGCGGAGGGGGGAGGGGGAAGGTATTGGGAGGAGGGGAGGAGATGGAAATTTTAAATAATAATAAAAAATCTAAAAAATAATAAAATAAATTACATAATCACTTAATGTAGGAACTGTAACAAATTATTTTATTTATACAGAATTATTTCTTTTTAAATATTTATTTATTTATTCATTATGTATACAATATTCTGTCTGTGTGTATGCCTGCAGGCCAGACGATAACACCAGACCACATTACAGAAGGTTGTGAGCTACCATGTGGTTGCTGGGAATTGAAATCAGGACCTTTGGAAGAGCAAGTAAACCACTGAGCCATCTCTCCAGCCACCAGAATTATTTCATATAGTAGAAAATACACAATATGTGGCAGTACCGATGGTAAAGTGAAGACAGACACTAGAAAGAAACCCCACACTAGCTCAGAACTGAGTATAATAAAGTGTTATTTATTTAGGAGTAGACTCACAGATCAGAGTCCTCTGCTTAAAAGGGGGAACAGCAACCAAATTTTGCAGCTGGAAGAGAGTTTGATCATGATCTTTACATTGATATTTATAGTATAAAAGGCCACATCTAAGTGGGTGGATAACTTAAAGGCTCATGTTTGTAGAAATTCTTATAGCACCTCCCCATTTTTTTAAATAAGATATTTCTAAGACTAATACAAAATTACATACATAAAAACACATATAAAAATTAGAATTGCCACTGACATTATTGGGGGAGGGAAATCACTTTTTGGTTTTCAGCTGCCCAGCTAGCTTAGACTTGAAATGATCACAAAGGAACTGTATTATTTAAATCATTTCTTGGCCCATTAGCTCTGGCTTCTTAAAGCCTAATACTTACATATTAATTTAACCCCTTTCTATTAATCTGTGTATAGCCACATGGCTGTGGCTTACCAGCTAAAGTTCCCTCAACTGTCTCCAGTGGGGCTGCATGGTGTTTCTCTTCTTTCTCCCAGCATTCAGTACTGTCTTCTCTGCCTGCCTAAGTTTTGCCCTGCTATAGGTCCAAAGAAGTTTCTTTATTCATGGTGATCATAGCATACAGAGGGAAATCCCACATTACAGCACATACAATATGAAGCAAGAAACATGTGATATATGTTTCAATAATTATCCTATCCTAAAGAGTTTAAGTCTTGTAATATCAATAACTTGGCCAAGTCATGAGAGGAAAGTAAAACTATCTAGTCTTCAACCCCATAGAAGGCCCAAGAAGGGAAATAATATTACCTGACTAAGCAGGAAGTGCAATCAAGAAACTTCCAAAATGTGCAATAAATGACAGAGACAACTGGCTATCTGGTAAATCACGCAAAGTATCAATTGCAACTTTGGAGCAACCAGCTTTGGCTAAGGCCTAGAGTAATTGACAGACCATTTTCAGAGACAGGAAAATTTTCAAAGCCATCTTAACCTGTCTTGGCAAGATTTGACAGTCTTATTTCTTGTATCCTTCTTGTCCTGTCCAGACATTGCGCATTTTGTCAGTGTTTGATGAATGGGCAGTTTCTTGTCCAAAGGCCAGTTTTGCCAAGAAGAAAACAAGCTCCAAGTGGAGTGTCTTTGGTACTCAACCTTCTCTAGGGAATTGATTGTTGCTGCCAGGAACAAACGTGTCTCATGTCAACAGAACCCTAAATTATTTAAATGCCATATTATACAGCTCTTTGAAGTAGTTGAAGATTATCTATCTATGCAGAATAAATCTCTTTGTATCTAAAGAACCTGATTAGTCTAACTACAAGTATGACAAACATGGATGACTATTGACCTATATAACTTAAAGACTAAGACTTAATATTAGAATATTAAACAATCTTTAAATAACTGTACAACAATTCATGACAATGACCTCAAAAAGTAAGCAATGTATAATTACTTTGATCAGAGGTAGATAAGTATAATTGCAGTATGATAAACATATTCTAAAATTGTATTAATATACAAAATGTCTTAAGCAGAGATAGAAGCATGTATGTATACAATATGACAAAATAATTTGCCTAGCTATACAAATAATATAGATGAAAATAGAAACATATTCAATATAATTTAAGTTTGTATCAATATACAAGAATCTATACCAATGTAAATTGCCTATAAATAATAGCACACAAGTATTCACTCTATTACTCACTGTTATTATTACTGTGAGTAAGCTCACACTAATCTATTATCCCATCTACCTTCCCTGTTTTTTCAAAGAGATCCCTGAGCTTACAAAATTTCTCCCCCATCCCCAACCCTATAACAGTTATAATCAACCTCTAAATGATGTCCATAACCCTGAGGACAAACTTAGTTGGAAGAGGAGACGTTGTCTTTTATAATTACTTCCAGCTGTCATGGGGGTGATGTTCTTTCTATGGGATCCTGTGAAAGTAAAATGATGGTTAAGTTTCAAGATTACTGTCTGGTATAATTGCAAATAGTCTCTGAGTATTTGGTAGGGTTTTTCTGTGGTTCCTTTTGGAGATCTGGACAGACCTTTGAAAAAAAGTGCACTATTTCAGCTAACCAAGTTGGAACCATCTTGAGCAGCTGGTACCCAAAATAGGTCTTATAGTAGCACTATCAGCATCATGACATCATATCAACCAGGTGTAGTTGCTGTTTTCGGACCCCATCTTCTTCCTGGAAACTTCAAAGATTACTGCAAGAAAATTCATTGTTCATTGTGGAAAATGTAAACAGTATTTATACAGACAAATATTCAATGAAAGATATGATAGAGACAAAATAGTTATAAAAAAGTAAAATTTTATCCAAATTCTTTCTTCTTTCTATCCATACCATGGTTGCTGACATGAGACAGAAACTCTGATTTTTTTTTATTTTAACAACATGCTTGGATTTAGAGAAAGACTAAGCCTTTGTCCAACTCCAAAGCTAACTTTGATTTTTAAGTGAGTCATGACTATTATTCTAGTTAGTATTCAGAGATTCTTACCCTCAGATAACATGTCCTCACAAGTGATAATTCCCTTTGCTTAGTGATCCTATCTGGATAATTATCTTTTCCTCTTTAAGCATCTAGATGTCCATGGTCCCTTGACCTTTTGAAGATGAGCATTTTCCTGCAAAGACAAGAACAGAACTCTGCTCCAACCCTTATGAGTATTCCTTTCCACCTGATTGTTTGTAACCTCTGTGGATAACACCTCATATTGTTTCTCAAGAGATTTATCTTTTTCAAACTGAATCTTTATTAATTTTGATGGCATCCATAGATAATTTTCTCATATTAAAACAAGTGCAAAACCCATTTTCCAATGTACTACATCTCCAGGTTTCCATTGTGAGGTCAACACATCTTTGAAATACACTGGATAATTTACTTCAGAAGACTTTTCTATTATCCACTTTCTCATTGCTGGTGATGTCACTTTCTCATTAGTGTTAAGAAAATTCAAGATTAATAAAGCATTATGTAATCTATTTCTGGGGATATTTTCCATCCTTTCTGTTTGATTAACATATCCATTATAGTTTGATTTGATTTTTCTATAATTGCCTGACCTGTAGAATTATTTGGTATACCTGTAATATGCTTTATATCATAATAAACAAAAATTATTTCATTTTCTTAGATACATATGCTGGACTATAATCTGTCTTTATTTGTGCAGGTATAACCCAGATGGCCATAACTTCTAATAAATGTGTGATTACTGAATCAGCCTTTTCTGAGATCAAAACAGTTGCTTAATGAAAACCTGAATAAATGTCAATGGTGTGGTTTATATATTTTAATTTTCTAAAATCTACAAAGTGGAACAAATCTTTCTGCCAGATTTCATTCTTTGAATGCGCTTTGGGTTACTCCCTGTAGGTAGCAGTGTTTGGTTATAGAAAGAGCAAGTAGGACATCTCTTTAAATCTTCTTAGCTTGTTGCCATGTAAAAAAATTCTTTATTTAAACCTTTGCTATTGACATGGTGTTTCTGATGAAATTCTGAGGTCTTCAATAAACTTTCAACCAATAATTGATCAATTTCTGCATTACCTTGTGCTAGAAAATCTGACAGACCCATATGGGATCAGATGTGTGTTATGTATATGAAACAAAAACTATTCCTAATTATATCTTGAACCTGTGTGAATAATAAAGTCAATTCTGTATCATCTGGTATAAGTTCAGTGGTTTCAATATGCAAGACAACTCTTTTTGCATATTGTGAATCATTAACTATGTTAACAGATTCTTTAAAATACTTTAGTACAATGAGAATAACATATAATTCTGCCTTTTGAACAGAATTATAAGGGCTTTATTCTACCTTACTTAAATTTTCTGATTTGTCACCTTCCTTTCCTGATTTATTTGCATTAGAACAGAATGTATGGGTTCCAGTTATTGGTATGTCCTCTACAATGTGGGGAAAGATCCAAGTAGTTCTCTTTATATAGTTAATTCTATCACTTTTGGGGTAATTCTTATTAATCTCACCTAAAAAATTAGTACAGGCTCTTTGCCAAGGTTCATTGTCTTTCCATAATTTTTAAAATTTCATCAGTAGTAAAAGGTATTATAATCTCTGCTGGGTCTATACTTGCTAGTTGACAAAGTCTCAATTATCCTTTTATAATTAATTCAGAGACATTTTCCACATAAGTTTTTAATTTTTTACTTAGTTTATGTTGTAAAAAGATCCATTCTAAGATAATATTTTCTATTTTCTTTAAAATTCCTGTAGGGGAAATTTGAAAAGTAATTTGACTATAATGCAATTAAGATTTGGATTTTCTCTACCACATGTGCCTCCTGAAAATTTTCCTTAATGGCTATCAACTCCTTTTTCACTTTATGTGCTTATTCTCTGAGACTGTTTTTGTCACCATTTAAGGTTTTGTTTAAATGAACTATTAGATCAGATGTTATCCCAACAGCTGGTCATAGACTGGAAATATCTCCTAACAATCTTTAAAAGTTAAGAGTCTGTAATTGGTCTCTCATAATTTGTGTCTTTCTTGGTTGTAATTTTCTGTAAACCTATTTTATAACCTAGCTAATTAACAGAAGCTCCTTTCTGTATTTTTTTCAGGAGAAATTTGTAATTCATATTTTGGCAAAGCCTTCTTTACTTCTTCAAACATTTTTTCTAAAGTATATTTGAATCAGAGAGCAAAATGATATCCATGTAATTGTAAATAAATTTAGGAAATTTTTATATATTATTTCCAATGGCTGACTTACAAAGTATTGGCATAGGGTGAGCCTATTGAGCATTCCCTGTGGAAGGATAGTCCACTGATATCTCCTAGTAGGTTGAGAATTATTATAAGTAGGCACTGTGAAGGCAAATTTTTCTCTGTCCTTTTCTTGCAAAGGTATAGTGANAAATTTTTATATATTATTTCCAATGGCTGACTTACAAAGTATTGGCATAGGGTGAGCCTATTGAGCATTCCCTGTGGAAGGATAGTCCACTGATATCTCCTAGTAGGTTGAGAATTATTATAAGTAGGCACTGTGAAGGCAAATTTTTCTCTGTCCTTTTCTTGCAAAGGTATAGTGAAGAAACATTCTTTTAAATTAATACCTGTAAGAGACCATCTTTTTGGTAATAGAAAAGGCAGAGGAATTCCAGATTGTAGAGGGCCATAGGTTGAATTACCTTGTTGACAGCTCTCAGATCTATCACAATTCTCCATTTACCAGAATTTTTTAAACAACAAATATATGAATCCCAAGGGCTGGTTGTTTCTTCAATATGGTGAGAATCTAGTTGCTCCTGTACCAGCTGTTCTAAAGCCTGCAGTTTGTCTTCTGTTAACAGTCACTGTTTAACCCATATTGGTTTCTAAATTAACCATTTTAAAGGTAGGGCCATTAGTACCTCTACAGGTTTTCTAGTTGCTTTGTGTTCTTGCACCTGAATGGCTGGTGACCTTTGAATATAGTACCTTATTTCCATAATTGTATCTGGAACCATGGGAATGTTAATCTGGATATTCAATTGCTGAAGCAGGTCATGGCCCCATAAAGTTACAACAATATTAAGAAGATATGGCCTCAGTATTTCTCTCTGTCCTTCTGGGCCCATGCATTGAACCAATCTCTTTCTTTGTTTCACTTGAGATAGGCTTCCAATTCCTAGGAATTAAGCACCTGCCTCTTGAAGAGGTCAATTTGGATGCTGAGATTCTGGAGTAATGATACTCATGTCTACACCCTTGTCTATCAAACCCACAATTACAATGTCATTTATAGGCACTCTGCTTTGGTTTTTGATCAGTTATAGAAGTCTGCTGAATATATGTTTCCTATTTCCTACCTGAATTCTTGATTCATCCTCCATGTTCTTTCCATCATCAAGAATAGTATGTTTTTTATAGAAGGTTCTGGATGTTTTAATTTTCCTGGTGAGGCATGTCTTCTACAGTGACCAGGAATGACTAAGCCACTTTTGCCTTGGAGGCCTGTGAGAGGCCCCTCAATGAGTTTCTCGATGGTATTGGGTTGCCTTGTCTATCTTTTATTTTCCTGTATTCATTAGTCCAATGTAAGCCTTTGCCACACCTTCTACATAATCCAGAAGTTTGATACCTATTATTTTTACCATTCCCAGAGGACACATTATTTCTAGGAATTAGTTGTCTACACTCCCTTCTCAGATGTACAATTCTACCATAATTAAAACATTTGGCATTTTGATGACTCATCATACCTTTGGAAATTGCTTCTCCTACCCAAGATTCAGTATTATATTCAAATGTCTCAATGTTCATTGCATGCAAGATCCATTCATCCATTGGTGTTGATCTAACATGTAAAGGCACAAGTATCTTTTTGCATTCTAAGTTGGCATTTTCAAAAGCCAGAGATTCAATAAGTACTTGTCTAGCATCTGGGTCTGTTACTCCCATTTATACAGCCTTAGATAATTTTTGTAAAAAAAGTCACTAAAGGGTTCTCTCTGACCTTGTTTAACCCTGGTATATGATTCAATTTGTTTTTTCTAGTTCTTGAATACTGTCCCAAGCATTTATGGCTGCCTTGTGACATAGGCACAAAATTTGTTCATTGTAAAGTGCTTGAACCTGTGGATTTACATAAGTGCCCTCACCAAGAATTTGATCTTGTGAAGTCTCAAGTCCTTTTATTTTTTCCTGTTGTTCTAAAATTTTTGCCTCTTCCCTCAAATAACATTTCCACAATAGTTGAGGCCCATCATCCAGGACTGTTGAAATTAACTGAAGCCAAATGTGTGTGATGGCCTCAGTGCTAGAAGTCCATGTCTTTGTCATCTCCCTAACAAATGGGAAATGCAAGCCATAAGTTACTACTGCTTTCTTAATTTCATTTAGATCATTCATTCCTATAGGTGTCCATCTACCTTCTTTGGCTTCTTTTGGTCCTTTAGAACCTGATGCTTTGTCAGAGTAGATTACAGGGTTCAAAGAAAAAACCCTGGGTACGTCATTTCTGACAGCTACTGGCAATGTTAAATCTAGTCCTTGTACCATCTTTTTCTACTCATCAGCCCTATTAATTTCATCAGTCATTTCAAACCTTTCTATTACTCTCTTTTGCAAAGCCTGAATCTCCTGGCCTATATATATTTTTAGTGATTTAATTGAGGCAACTAGCCTCTGGCCCTCATTCTGCATATGTGATTCTAAGGTCTGAAGTTTTTCCTTTAAAGGTAACATCTCATCTTTGGACATTATTTGGATAGCAAGTAGATTGCCTTCTTGGAGAGATACTCTATCTGCTAACCTATCATAACTTTTTAATAATTTTTGATTGTGGGATTCAACATTATAAATTCTTTCAGATGATTTCTCTGTACCCTTTGACTTGGATTCAATTTTTTCTGTCAAATTAATGTTGCCCTTTTCAATAGTATTAATTATTTTCAGGTAAGTTGTTATTTTCAGTGGTATTTGTCCTGTCAGAAAGCTGCTCATTATTAGTCTGTAAAGACTGCATCATTTCTAAAAGTGCCTTATTCTTGGTTCTGTTATCAAACCATTTTCTTACAGATAAAATATGAAGAAAAAACTGAATCCTAATATCCAATAAATAGATATATCATAATAACAATATAAGCCTTGTATAATACAATCCATAGCATTAATAAAACGGTTACTAAAATTCTCAATGATAATGTTGTCTGCAATTTTATAACTTTCAAGTTTATTGAATTATTAATAAAATATTTACCTGTGTTATATATAAGGTCCGGTAAATTCTTTTAAGTGTAATAATCGTATTGTCCAACATGTGTCATGGTTGCAGAGTCTCGACTAGCGGCACAACCAGTGACACCAGGAACAGTCTAAAGCCGCTTTGTTTTTCTGCCTTGGTGCTGATTAAATACTGAGAAATATGCTTTGGTTGAAAGATAAAAAGCAATTAAATAAATTCTGCACATGGAGCAAGGTACCCAGAACTCAGGAGCAGGGAGCACAAACCCGAAGCTGTTCAAATAGCTGTGCAGCAGAGAATGCTGCAGTGGGGTGGGGGGAATGTGCGTGAGCTTGGCAAGTTTCCAAGTTGCTGTGCACTTAGCTCCACTGTGGCAAGGGTTTTACAAAAACACTTAGTAGGTGAAAGCAAGCCAAACATGCAGGGCTGGGAGACTTTCTGGGCTGTGGACCATTTAGGCCTTTTAAGCTGATCCACCCGGTAGGTGTGGAGTTCGGATCCACATGGGCTCCAGATGAAGATGGACATTAAAAAGAAATACCATACTAGCTCAGAATTGAGTATAATAAAGGGTTATTTATTTAGGGGTAGACTCAAAGATCACAGTCCTCTGCTTGAATAGAAAAGCAACATAATCCCACAGCTGGAAGAGAAAATTTTTACACGCTTTACATTGGCATTTATAGTATCAGAGGCTACACCCAAGTGGGCAGGTAATTTAAAGGCTATTGGCTATAGGAATTCCTACAATAGTAAAGTACCATTTCAAATAAATAAAGAGTATGCTTTGGTTGTTATTTTGATGTGTATAAAATGACAATATATGATGGATATCTCTAGTAGAAACTTTAGTGTACTGAATCATCAATACTAATTCTAATTTATCACAAACATCTTGCTATATTTAGGTGGACCCTTAAGAATGGTCAGAAGGAATAATCCCATACTATATGCAGTGACAAGTAGAGTTTAGGCAGTGACCAGATTCATTATGTACGAATCTTAGACATTTTTAGGGAGTCAAACACTTGAAAGAAAATTTATATTTCATGTTTTCTAAACTAATCCAGGAAAGTAGAAATCCATGACTCTTGAGCTCCAAATGAAGTTCCAGAAAAACTGTATGAACCTTGTATCTACCACTATATATATATTGTGGTAGAGTCCTTTGGACTCATTAGGCAGTGGATTCAATCCCCACCATTACCTGGAAATTTTCTAAAGCCGAATGATTGTTGTGGACATGTTTAACCTGATTTATGATGTTATATTAGGCTCTGGTTTACCCAAGAACTTAACAAGATATATGATATTAAATAAGTTTCATATTTTAAAAGCCAGTGATCAATTACTGTTCATATTATTTTCATTACTAATGGTTTAACAGACTTTAAAAATAAAGGTGGTTTCACATCTAACACATTATTCCAGCTTAGTATTTTATGCTGTATTTTTCAGAATATATCTTTGTTGACATATTAATAAATGCTAAGGACTACTGGAATCTATAGATATACTATTTTGGTTCATAAATAACATTATACTTGAGGCATACTTTCCTCTCCAGTAGATTTTTAAGCTCCTTCTAACACCATAAACACAATGTAGTAGGGCCAGGCAAGTAATAGTTTGAATTCTCTATGGTTTGTGATTCAAAAACATTGTGTCTTAAGCATCATATTCTTACCATAAAGTTTTGGAGGGGAGCCAAGAATTTTAGCAATAGCCTTTAACATTCTGAGGCAGGCCTCTGTGACTCCATTGGTCAACAATTCAAAATTAACAATAATTCTTAACCTCACTAAGCTGTGAATCCTGCAAGCTACATCAACAGCTGTTATGACAACATATGCCCACTGCTGCAATTCTGGTGCAAATGTTATTGGATTAATAAAGTATTTTGTGTTTGGATCTGTGGTCTACAGTATGAGATGGAACTCATAACTAATACTGATAAATGAGGCAAAGAACCCATACCCAAGTAGGACATAGGCCCTAGGGAAAAACTCAATACTGTTATTCTGCAAAACTGACATAATCTTAAAATGATTCTTAATGATTTATAGTTATATTTGTAATTAAGAACATTTATTAGTTCTCAGCAGTGAAATGTCTTCTTGCAATAACTAATATTGCCTCAAATTGCTTAGGTGTAGAGAATAAAAAGACTTTTGCGTGCTCAGTCCTAAATAGGACATTCATATAACACCCCTAGCTCAAATTGACTATTTGAATCAGGAATGTATTTCCAGATCTGAGTTTTTGCAAATAATATCCAACCTCTCAACCAAATGTCATAATTTTATTGGAATAGTGAATAAGGGTGTGGTAAGGCTGAAAATTGTTGTATCTATTAGTATAAGAAAGCCAACTCCTCATTGACACAGACAGAAAATATGTGGGTATTGTCTTTAATAGATAAAGCTTAGAGAAGGGTTGAAGAAGATACAGTGACAGAAGAGCTCACATGACATCATTTACAAAGAGATTGGTAGGCGCTACAGTGCAGAGTAGAGGGCTAAAATGTGGTCTATGTTCAGCAGCAGATAGACTGCCTTTTGAGTGGATGTGAATATTTCATTTTTAAGAACCTTCAGACTGTTACAGTGAATTCCCATGGAATGAATAGCTTATAAACAAAATACCTTGCTTGGCATAGTTCCGATGTCTGGAAAGACCATGATCCAGTTGCCATCATAACTTGCATTTCTGGATTGCATAGAAGTTTCCATTCATATTCAGTTGGTCATTTTTTGTCATGTCATAGAATATAACACAGCAGAAGAACATGAGAGAGCAAAACCAGTTATTTCAAGTACAAAAGATAGGAAGACAAAGATCTGGTGTCCAACTATCTACTTCAAGCTCTAATCAGCAATGATTAGAGGCCCTTTCAGTAAGCTTCACTTCTTAAAGGTTCTAATGCTTGTCAATAAGACCTCATTAGAGGCTATGTCTTTAACACACAGGACTTGAGAGTACATTCCAGACACAAACTACTGTGGCTTCCTTTTGTATGGATAGCTATATTCTCACAGTGGTCATACAGTCTAGAAATTTGGAGAGACATTCCTGAGGCCTTTTTTTACAAGGCTCCTAGTTCGATTTATGTGGACTATACTTTCATTCACTAGTAATTTCATTGAGTAGTAGATTTCAGCATATCAATTTGTAGAGGAGGGTACTATATATATTATCATAGTTAACTCTGCCTTGGTTTCACGTTCTTGTTATGTGCAGACAGTTACTTGTTACTAACCTCACAACTTTTGACTTTTTCAGGTATAAAATCAGAAGTCTGAAGTTGAAACATCGCCTGTAAGTGTCAGCTACTCAAAACTTATAGGGAGACTCTGGGTGGATCTATTCTGAATCCTGTTCACCTCCCACTTGGGAGTCTCTGAAATCAGGTAAATTATGCTAATCAAAAATTCAGTCATACAACAAGCAAGAAACAAGTGTTCCAATTCCAAGGGAAGGAAAATTTGAGAAGAAAGTCGTGACAGACCTTAAAAAATTATAAATCTGGAAAGATTTAGATTATACGCCCTTGTCTCTGTATTCTCCCTCTCATATAACGTGGAATGGAGTCCTACTATTGAGCTGGAGCTTTGCTATGTACAGCTAAGCACCCAGTGGTGAACTTTGTTCTTGTTGTTTGTTCATTTGTCTTCTTGAACAGAGTCTCATGTCTACCCAACTGGCCTTGAACTCACTAGGTCGGTGAGGATGACTATGAACTTATGATTATCTTGTTTTAACCTCCCAAGTTCTGGGTTTGAGGGTTGGAGCCTAGATACTCAGCTTTTATCTGAGCATTGAACATGCATGCATGTGCATGCAATCTAAGCACTCTACCAATAGAGCTACATCTCTAGCCTGCTGTTTGAGTAGTTTATAGGTAGTTTATAATAATTAGTTATGTGTAATAACATAACTAATTAGCCTATCTTTATTGGTGAGCATAATTCCCTGCTGTCATTTATCTATCAATCTCTTGAAGAAAAAATAGCATTGTTTGTAATTAGAGATACTACAAGTTGAAGGATGTTGAAATGGTCTCGCATGATCTGAATAATGAGGCATCATCACTTAGACATGAACTGTAACTGATAGAACTTTGAAGCAACTCTATCATATACTTTATTCTTTATATGGAGCAGCATAAATCTTCATATATGAAATAAATGCTTCAGTAAACTTACTTTTATTACTAGGTTTATAAAATTAATCAACAAGAGTTATTTTGCAACTGTCATACTTTAAAATGCTTGATTCTGATCCACCAATCTTTTGATAATAATGCTGCTATGGTATATGCTTGTGGGTGATATAATTTGTAAAAAGTAAATAAATAAAGCCACTATCCTTTAATATAGTATTCAAAATATACTCATATTCAACCTCTAGACCATTTTCTAATACACATTTAAAATCCACTACAATTTCAGTCAAAATTTTTGACAGATATTATTCTCTGAAGATACATCTTATAGGCATGCATAATTATTGCTGGTTTCTTACGGAGGAGTTGAAAATCTGGCAGCTAAGTAGTTTTATTAAGACATACTTGTAGGGCAGACAGTTAGATAATCTATTTTTTTGCATCAAGCAGGCTGTTTTTTATCTCTGTCTAAGTTGTCTGTTCTGCATTTTAAAATTAATAGCTTTAAATAGATAAACTAAGACAAGAATTTGTTTTATTTTGAAACAAAATGCAACTAGTCCATATTCCTTATGTCTACAGATATTTTAATGACTTCACCAGATTTCTTTAAAGAAAAAAAGAAAGCTGAATTTTAAAAGCAACTCCAGTCACATGTCTCAGAAAGACCACTTTACAGGAAAAATTAAAGTTCTTTGGCATTTTGAAAATTTCTAACTTCATGGTCAACCAAGCATTTTTGGTGTGTTAATTCTTGTGTGTTAATATGGCATTGAAAGTCATTAAGCATCAGTTGATAAATCTAAATGGATGCACCATGTCCAGAGGCTATTAAACCGTATGCAGTGAAATAACCTCTTGCTACTCCAACCAAGTTGTGGTTAAAACTGCAGTATTTGAACACTGTAAAATTATCAGTGAGTTCCTGTGCATGATTTAGTGGTCCATAAATGTGGAGGATTAAATTAGAAATGACCTCTAGCCTTAAATCTCAAAAGGCCTTTCCTGCAAAATATAGCATGAACTTGGAATGAATGGAATTGCAATGTTAGACATGAGTACATGGACAAAAATGATGTAATCTAAACACAGATTTCTTAATTTACTTTCCATTTAATGTAGGAAAAACCATATTCTTTCCTGAAGAAGGACTAGAACAAGTTCCCTGATTCATTCTTTAATCAATCAACAAGAGATTATTTTTTCTTTAAGGAAAACAAATTATGATGGAATTCTTGGCATGGTAAAAGTCCTGTGACTCAAACTAAATCACTGAACATTGCTATTTCCAAAGACTGGAAGTTATAGGAAACGGGGAGCAGAACTCTGTCCCCAAAAGTAGTAGAACAAAATAGAACTCCCTTTCTGGAAGCCTCCCCACAAAACAAGTACTTTAAACACTTTCATAGCAATTGGAGCACTGACGTTCGGACTTGCCGCCTATGCTTCAGGCATCTCTATATCTCAGCTTGTAAAATATGGCAACAGGATTTGGAAGGATTCCTTTCCTCCCTTCTGGATTCTCCCATGAAGTTTTCAGACATATTTGAGCTGAACAGATATTTTTAATATCAATCCTTTCTTTTTAAAATAACCTTGCAAAGATTTTAAGGATAAATAAATCACTTGAGTTCACACCAGCATATAGAAAACATTTCTTGCAAAATAAACAATACAAATAAGATTGAGGGATGACAATGTTTGATTTTCAATTTACACAGGACCATATTTGGTCTGCAATGCTTAAAAGAAATTCTAGTCTCCAGCCATCTGACATACTCTCCCACATTTCTCACTGTTAATTTAAAAATTCCCTTGATTTGCACCAACTTTGGAATTAACTGCTTGGAATAAATTTCTGTGAAAGGATTGCAAGGATTCAAATGGTGTCCCTTGAATTAGAAAGTTACCTGAGTATAGGAGCTGTACCTGTGATTCATATGCTCTAAAATACACTATCATGTGGTATAAAAAAGATCACTTACTGATTAGGAATGAGGACTGACAAATGACAGCATTTGAATTAAAAAAGCCTGAAGTAAGTGGGTACTAAAAACATTATAGGTAATTGATTCAGAACCTTTCTGCCACATGTTATCTCTGACTGTGAAGGAGCTACAAACACTTATGTGGTCCATTTGGATTTTAAAATATTTTTTCTGCATTATTCTGACAAGTTATGCTGGAGAGCAGTTATGGATATGTGAGAAATGCTAGTTTTGGGATTTAACTATGGAATGGGGTTAGTGGATAGGGTTAACCATGGATGGGTTTGATTAGTTTCAAAAAGTGAACATGTAATCATGACTCAACCTTAGAACTAGGCCACACAAGGTGTGCTTTTAGATATTTTAAATTAAAACTAGGATGAAGATATTTTTATTAAGACCTAAAACTTTTTTTCTATGAAAGCATTTGTCACTTACAAATGTTTATAAAGGGGAAAGAACGAATTGCAGAATATTCCTCTTCTCATGGTTGGTGCCATTTTCTGAATATGGTTCTCTTTATTTAATTTTATATCTAAAGCTTCCTACAGTTCCAAATGAATTAACACCAATGGCTTTGGGGCTGATAAAGTGCTCCTTTTAATATCAATTGTGTTTCCTCCTCATCTTCATCATTGAACAGTTCCTCAAATGCACAGAAGTAGATGTCTCAACTTCTATTTTAGGCTTTTGACCTCTACCACAACAGGGGAAGAAATTCTTATGATTTAAAGCCATTAATTTCACAACAACTTTAATAGGAAATAAATACACCATTTGAAAACTGGTACAAAGCAAATGCTCAATAAATATGTTATATATGAATTAATAATAAAGTGAAAGAGGCACATTCATGTCCATGAAATCAGTTTCTTTTTGCTTTCCCAGTGATCTTGGATTTAATTGACATAAGTCTCTCAGTAAAAATTATTTTGCAATAATGTGCCCCTTCACTGTGAAATTTAAATAACTTATTTACTAAGAGATGAGAAATAGATGAACACAGTCTATTTATATATTAGCACTCATGACTAAGAATGTATCCTCTGTCAGTTGCCTTGCATTCAAATGATGACTGTGCCATATGTTTAATGACCTTGTGTAAGTTGTCACAATAATTAATTCTTATATAAAAACAACCATGGAGATTAAATAATTTAAAGTAAAAACAACAGGGACAGCACCTCACTTTCAATGTGTGTTCAATAAATGTATTTTCCTTTTATAATTGTCCATATATTTTAGGTTCTTTTCCAGGTGGCTATATCACAGCTATAAATATACCAAAAACATTTTAGATACTCTAAGTATTATCAAACAGTTAAAAATATTTCACAATTTTTTTATACAGTAGGGACTTCTACTAAATTCCTACAAGCAGCTTCTATGTTGGCATATTCTGAAGCAAGAACTTCAATGATAAAAACTTTATCATTTGGGCTTTTACAACTTACCAGTTGCATGCAATAAAACAGAAACATTTCCCCAGTAATTTATTTGTGGGTTTTGTGGTTTAAATCATTGAAGAAGGAGAAAAAACTGAATGAATGACTGATATTGATAACATTTTGTGTTCAGGACCAAATATCTGACTTAGAACAAGGATAGTAAATGAGAGGTTGAGATTTAAAAGCAAAATAGAGTCCTAGATAGCCACACATATTCCAGACAAGGAATTTTCTATGGACAGATTTTTCTTTTATGCATACAATGAGATATCATTTTTATTGCAGTTTTAATTCAGTATTTGTTAATTTCAACTTGGCTACCATCATATCCATGACTGCTGTTCTTTTTGTGACTGAAAACCCAGGGGTGACCTGCTTTCAGTGAAGGGTTTCCTCCAGATAGGAAGGGCTATGTAATGCTTGACTTTACAGGCTTAGGACATTCACACTGCTTCTGCTGGCACTGCATATGCTGACATAAAATGAAAACAAAACTAGCTTTTCCTAAGTTAAAGACATCCGTAGGGAAATAGCAGGAATTCTACTACACACTTCTCTGGTCCACTTATGTGAAGAAGACCCAACTGAAATAATTTGAGACTATCTCTTCTGCTTTGTTTTGCTTGTCGTTTCCATCATGAAAAAAAAAAAGAATGCTTTCAAGAAATATGTCAAGGAACTCCTGATATAAGTAAATATATTTATGTCTATGTGTTTTGCTTTGGGAAAATTACTATGCTCTTGAACTTACTGTTTACAAACGTTCTAAAGTATGTATATATTTCATAAAATCATTTTGCAAGCATCATGTTTGGAAATTTACATAAAAGTCTGATATTTGCTACACTATACTTGAATTGCCCTTCATATCTTTGAGTATACTTGTAGTTTATTACCAAATACTCCACTTTGAACATGCTGTTTTATGCATTGTTACTTTCTTTAAGTAAGTCATTCATTGTTTCTCTGAGTCACTTAACAAAACATGCTTTTTTCATTTCACATGACATGTTATGCTTGTGTTCATAGTGGAGCACAAGAATAAACTCAGGAGACTCTGATGTGGTGTAGAGTGCCATTTATATATATGCCGTCAGCCCAATTACCATTGCCAGGTAAGTCTTACATTTTGTAGCGTGCAATCAGTATGGTTTAAGGAGGAATCATTTGAATTACACTCACTTTTATTGTGCTATCTGCTGGGTACTAAGCAAATGAAGACTAGAAACAGTCCCTGCTTATGTATCATATGACATTTGCATAAGAGGTGAAGACAACACTGGTAAATATACATTAATAAGCTTGAAAACTATTTTCACTTTTCCTTAGTATGAAAATAATCAATCACATGATAAAGCCAACTTAACTCAGTATTTATTATTCACTGCAGGGCAGACCATACCCTGTTGGTGTCCATTGTTATTGGGTATCAGCAGAACTCGCAGTCTGTGTGCAAGGGGAGAGTCACAACAAGAAATGCTGTCAGAAATGACGGCAAGATATAGGTCTGGTGAAGGTTTTATGTTGTGAAAGTGACTTGATCTGGAAAAAAAAAAAACAAAAAAGCATCCAAGAGATACCATACTTCCTAAGTCATTGGCACTTTTATGATGGAGTCAGAAGGGATAGTAGATGGTATTAGGGCAAAAATGTTTCCTCATGCTCCTGCCTGAGTCAGAGTATGAAGAGGAATTATATTTCCTGCGCTAACTATGTTAGCTTTCATCAAATGACTGGATTTGGCTTATAAAATGTTCTCCATTTCCAAGAAAAAGCTTTCAGAGGCATCACATCACCCCCAGTTTTCTCTGTTCCTTCTGTTTGGGGAAGGCTGTGTTCTCAAAAGCTTCTCCATTAGCTGGTTCTGAAAATGAGAAGAACAAAGCAAAGCCACATAATGAAGAGAATGAGGGCAGAAAACACACCTCTGCCCAATTAATCACTAAAATTTGGAGGCTCATTTTTCTGGAGTCAAATGTAGTTAAAGACAGAAAAAGAAAGTAAGAGAACATTCTTGAAGACTGCACCTGTTTTCCCTCTTTCTTCTCCTTCTCCCTTTTACACACACACACACACACACACACACACACACACACACACACACAATGTAGGTACATGCTGATAATGAAGCATCCATTGTATTATGTTGCAAAGTAGTGAGAGTAATGTGCTTCACCTACCTACAAACAACAAGGGAAAATTCGCATGGAAATAGTTTTGTGCCCCAGTTGTGGAGGACTCCACAAGTTTGGATACTCAAAGTAATCTTCTTTAATAGACCACTTAACTGGGCAGCAGTGAAATGCTACATGAACATGAACTATTAGAACTACATCTAAAGAAATATTGCATCTAAGAGGTAAAAGATAAAACTCATATCAACTCCAATGTCTTTAGGTGCTACATTTGTTAAGAATATGTCAGATTCATTAACAGAATTAACTAAATTATGGAAGAACTCCTAAGACAAAAATTGATTACTTTATAAGTACTTTGAGAACCCAAGATGTAACTACAACAGGGGTCTGTAGATGTCCATTGGACAAATGAGGTTTGATATTGGGAATAGACCTTGTGAGTAGAAATACTGACTTGGAATTTATAACCCTAATGAAGCGGATGACAGCTGAGGAAGATCAGGGACTTGAGTTGCAAAATTGATGGTATGAGATGAAGAAGAAGTACATCTAAAAACCATTAAAAAGGCAAGATAATTTGTGATTCAGAAATGTGTTCCTTTTTCTCTTTGGTCATCTATAAAATGGGGCCAGAAGTTGAACCATGACTATAGGTTGGCTCTAATGTTTCTGTTTCCCTGAATTTCAAGTTTAAATCATTTCTTTCTAGGTTCACAGAACTAGGAGATGGCACCTTTTGAGGAATGTGTATATGTTAGCTGCCTAGTATATGATATTTTCTTATAGCAGTATGAAGGACTAAGGCAGTTAGAAATTTAGGGGAGTATTAAAAAATAAGGTTTGCTAAAATACTTCTCACAATAATTAGTCCAAAGTAGAGGAATCAATGCTCTTCCTTCTCTTCCCAAAGTCATTTCATCTCACCAATGCTGATCTAGTGATTTTGTAAACTTCTTGCTAATGTCCCTCTTCTATAACTCACTTACAATCTTATCTTCATTTCTTCAAGTAATTTTCTGACCAGTGTTCAATGTTCTACTATAGAAATAATCTAACAAAGGTGCTTGTCTGAGCTGGTGATCTGTTTGAACAACATTTCTCTTCTCTGATCCAAGGAGGAGCTATAGAAATTAAAAAAACTTATTGGTAAAAGTTAATAATATGGAAATTGCATGTCTCAGAAAGGTTTTGTTCAGTTTATTCAACACAGGTGAAGAGCAGCAGGAAGACAGTATTCAGAAAAATAAGTCCCGATGTGAACACTGTTTATGAACACATGCAAAATAGGGAACATGCACATCTTCCATATAATCTAAATTCAAACCTTCAGGGTGATTGCTGACTGCCCACTCTTGTTTTGTCCTTTATCCAGGTTGATTATTATATATTTTTCGCCTCAGCAACTATGTGTCCTCACAAAGACACTTTAAGTACCTAGGTCAGTGAGCTTACCTCTGACAAATGAAGAGTCCCCTCTTTCCATATCTGCTTTCTCTAATTTATTCTCTACACGGTGGTTTTTCAGATTTGAAGTATTAGAGTAAATACAACTTCCTGGCTTTCATTATTTCAGTGCTTTGGGAAGAGACCCTGATATATTGATATAACTGTGCTATGTCTTTGAGTTTCAAATCAGAAATAGACTCCTGATTGAAACCTGACACTATAGCATAACTTTTTCTGATGGTTAGTTCTGGGCAAATACATGTTGGTTTAAAACTCTGTGGGTATCTGTTTGCTGTTATCTTCTACATGAAAAGATAAACTAGAATTTTTCCCTTTGTGAGGCTTAATTGTTAATTATTTAATTTTCTCTACATAAATGAGATGTTCTATCCTACCTGTAGTCCAAATGACACTAAGCATTTGTTGTATTGCAAAATATAAACATAGGATAATATAAATACAGGTGCAATTATGTTATTTACATTAAAGGTATCAAACAAATTTACAGTTATTCATTTTGAAACATTTCACAGTATTTGATCTCCAATTGAGATACTGTGTTTTCTTTAAGGCTTGAGTTTTAGTCTCATTCTCTTTTTTTCTTTTTCTCCCATTTCTTTTAATTATTGCCATACATGGTTTGAAGATGACTCTTGGGAGGTAATGTTAACAATGGGAGCCTTGGAACCATATTTCATAAACCTAAATTCTTATTTTCCAGCTAGAGGACCAACCTTAGCAATACATTTAAATTCTTTGTATATCACATTCTTGATCTCTAAAATAGAGGTAGATAGCTCCTGCCTATAATAAACTGATGAGGATCAAATAACATTCACAAAAAGATTAGTTAATCTTAAGCTGAAGTTCAAGGGCTTGTTATTATAACTACTTTTTGCATTCCTGAATTATATTTTGTATCTTCCACTATCTGAATGTCTTTCTCTGCTCTATGACAAAGTCTCCAAAATTTATAATATCTAACAAAACCTGGATCAAATATAACCTTTTTGAGTCAGTTTCCCAAAATTACCCAACATACTTAATTTTTTGTCTCTGTGTGGAACTGTCATTGCCTATCTGTAATCAGAGGTTTGTCTGTCCAGCCCTGTTCCACAGCATTTCCAAATAGTCACTCAGAGGCTTATATTAATTATAATCATTTCGATAGTGACCAGCTAGCTTTTAAATTTAGATTAACCCATATTTCTTATCTGTGCTTCACCATGTTATTCAAGACTTCTTACCTCATTTTTTTGCACGTCTTGCTTTCTTGGGAGCTGGCTGCTGTTTCTCAAGCTCTGCTCTTCTCTGTGTCTTTGCTTGGATTTCCTGCTTGGCTCTATTCTGCCTTGCCATAGGCCAAAGAAGCTTTATTTATCAATGAGAGAAACACATATTCTTAGAATAGAGAAAGACCATCCCACGGCACCTATCAACAGACATAATCAGTTCTGTCACTCTGCTTTAATCATTGTACACACACATGCCTTTTTTGTTAATAGTCTCTAAAACCAATGAGGAATATGTCCATGCACCATCTGTCTTGAGACCTTTGCATTTGGCAGAATATTTCAAACATTACAAGATCAAAAAGATGTGTATATTGGAAGAATATCTGGAACCAAATGTTTTACATTTTACTCCTATTGTCTTCTTTATGAAGGAATAACTATGCATAATATCTTTAGTAAATTAATGGAAGTAAGAAATATTCCAAATGACTTATATACTTGTCAGGGTCTATTGACCTGATACTGATATCATACCTCCTATGACATATTTCATTTTTGAGACTAAGGGCATTTAAGAAGACTTCTGGGAATGATGACAATTGAGGAAACAAGAGTTATCAGGGTTAGTTATAACCCTGAAGCAAAAGTTTGCAATTTGAATCATATATGAACCTGTACTCCACAACTCTTAAAGACTTCTGTAAGGAGGAGTTATTAGCAGATAATTATTGATGAAGAAAGGATAACCAGTCTTTCCTGAAGGTGTCAACACTGATAGGTTTCCCATGCTCCAGAGGATGTTGCCACACCCATGCATATATAGGCAATATTCACTGAATTTAGTAGGTTATCAAAAAGAAACAAAAGAAATAATGAAAGGTATGTGGGTCTCTGCAAATGCCAGACCGAGGAGAGTAACAATCTGAGTAAAGAAAGAAGAAAGTCCAGTTCGACAAGACTCAATAGCTGTGTTGGTTCAAACTAGAATGACTAGAGCAGTGACTCACCCTTCCTAATGCTGCCACCCTTTAATACAGTTCCTCATGTGGTAGTGACCCCAACCATAAACTTTTCTAGGTGCTATTTCATAAGTGCATTTCTTCTATTACTGTTATGAACAATAACGTAAATATCTTTTGTGCAGAATATCTAATATATGACCCTCCAAAATGTCGGGACTCACCAACTAAGAATCATTGTTCTAGAGTTTGACACTAGGCAGTTTATTTTGGGCATATTTAAGTACAGTGCAATTTGAGGGGGGTTTCCTGGTATAAAACAGTCTCATGTGTACAATGAGACATAATTACACTGATCTCTTTTCAAAGTGAATGTCACTTCTTCCATGAAGATGGGGTGTAGAGATAGGTTACATGTGTTATCTTAAAGGCTTAAGAGAGGACATGTTGTATTCTCAGTCATACAGACAGAAGCGCAGAGTCTTCTGGGTGGAAAACAGGTTTTGTGTCTCTTATTTTGAAGAGATTCTGCCTATTTAACTCCTGTTTTCCTAGTGCATATCTGTGAACACAAGGACTTTTGTGCTTCTGGCAGGCAGGCAGAAAGGAAGGAAGGAAGGATGGAGGGCCGGAGGGAGGGAAGAAAGGAATGAAGGAAGGAAGAAAGGAAGGATGGAAGGAAGGAAGGGAAACATGGAGTAGCACCAGAAGCAGCAGAAGAGGAGGAGAAACAGTTGTAGGAGAAAACGCAGTAGTTGTTACAAAAATACAGAATGAGAAAATTTTACTTCCTGTCATGACAAGAGTCCATCTGGCTGTTCCTCCGTTCTTACCATTCACTGTGACTCAGTTTGGAGTTGTAGTGAAAGACTATGTCAAATCTAGGAGAAACCATAAAGAGCTGTGTCTGTTGGGACCAATGAACACAGCTCTTCAGTGAAATTTGTATGAAAAGATTTACAGGTCAGATCTGAAGCTCCAAAGCAGAATGATCCAAACTAGAGGCTGCGAGCCAGAGAAATTGTTAAGTAGCTAAGAAAAATCATGGTCCTTATAGATGAAACATAGTCAGTTCCGAAAACCCACAGAAACCACAAGACAACCCATTACTACCTGGAACTCCAACCCCAGGGAATTCAATTCCACTTTGCAATTTCCACGAACATTGGGCAAGCACATGGTCTAAATTCACACACAAGCACTTTTCTTACACATATAAAAATAAACAAATCTTTTAAAATGTGTAGACTTCACAAGTATATGTTAAAATCAGTGCAAGCATTAATTTCATAACACTAAAATCAATCCAAATTGTAAGAAATGATTTATTAAAAGTGAAATACCCAAATCTTCAGCTAACTTTCTAAAATATTTTTTAAATCTTCTTTTTCATATATTTTAATTTCATGTTTGAGAAATTTATATAGGTACTGTGTTTGCATAATCCCTCCCACTCTCTCTCCTTCCTATAGCTTTTCCTATTGCCCCATCTTCTCAAATTAACAGTCTTATGTTATTTGATTTTTGTTATTATTGTTTTACACACACAAATATATAAATACAACATGATGTATTCATTTAATGTTTGTCTTTGTTAGATTTTCTATTGTTTTGAAGATATACCATGCCCCAACCACTCTTATAAAGGAAAACATTTAATTGTGGTCATTTGCTTATACCTTCAGAGGTATAGTCCATTATCATTATGATGGGACATAGTGGCATACAGGACGATATGGTGCTGGAGAAAGAGCTGAGAGTTCTATCTCTTGATCAACAGGCAAAAGGAAGTGAATTGTCTCACTGGGTATTGGTTGTGTCTCAAAGTCAGTTCAACAGTGAAGCTTCCTCCAGCAAAGCCACACCTAATAATGCCACCCCATTTGGGGGCCATTTTCTTTCTAACCACTACAGTGTTCCTTGGTTTAAGGCTGCCAACTTGGGTTTTGATCACACACACACACACACGCACACGCACACACACACACACACACACATATATCACTGCTTTGACAGTCTTAGAAGTTTTAAGCAAAAACAAAATGATGAAACCTTTATTCTTTTTCTTTGTATTCCTTTTAAATATTGCTAAGGACTTGTTTTAAAATAAGAGAAAATACGTGCATATAGAAACACACATTTACTGCTAATAAAATACAGGCATTGTTAAAAGTGGTGAAATTGAAAAAAAACTATATTATGATAGTTTGATTAAAATTTATAGCCCAAATAACTATAAATATATTGTGATTACTTTATTGTAATTGTAACCAAACATCTGCCTGAAACAAGTAAGGAAGGGTTTATTTTGCTCATGGAGATTGGAGATCCTTAGTTATCATAAATCAAAATCATCTATATTTTACCTTAGATTTGAATAGATAAGATTATATTTCTTCTTCCTTTCTTTTCCAGTGCCAAGTGAAAACAATCACTTGTGTGGGCACTTTCAAGCTGAGCAAACAGTTTTGTGATAATAACTTTAATTTTAATGCTCAAGTGTAGGTACAATATGCACACATGGAAACAAACTTCAAGGCAAAAATATCTGAATAAAGAAATAAAACAACAAAGTCACTAAGAGAAGTTAATCAATAAAGAAAAATCAATGATTTTCTTGCTTCTTTTAAATCAAATGAGTTAAATAAAAAAGAAACCAGATATAAGTGATGCATAAGAGACTCCAAGATGAGAGAAAATACTGGCAAATTTTACTCATATGTGCATTTAATAGGAGTAGATTCCACCAAAAGGATAAGTATGACATGTAAGTACCATTTTATTCCCATTTATATTAGGTAATAATTTGATGCATAATGACACTCACAGATTTATTTGTATGCAGTTTATGGCAACATAAAGGGAAGAGTGACATTGGCAAATGTGGACAGAGCAAAGCAAACTTCTAAGGCCAGATGAAATGTGTATCAGCCAAATGAGCTTGTAAAGCTATTCTCAAGGGTATGTCCATAAAGCTTCAAATTTCTGTTGCTCTGAGCTGCGAGATCATTTTAGAAGACTGTAAAACCAGTAGTATGTTTGTTTTTCCAGTTATTTCCTTGAAAATGGATTTCTCTGTCTCTACGTCTTAGAAACACCAACCCACACACTCAAGAAATTGTCCTGGATTTCTGTTAATATTGACAGAAGGATGGTATTGTGTAAATAAATCAAGACACTGTAATCTCACTCCAATATATAAATAAATAAAGCCAACCGAACAGCAAGTTTATGTTCTGCTAGATTTCCCAAGACCTTGCAATTAAGTTTTTAATTTTTTTTAGGTACATTTTCCTTAGGCAAGTGTATAAGAGAAAATTGCTTCCTTTGGGCAAATTTATAAAGCAAGAAAATAAGAAAAAATTCTTCCTCTCAGACCTGTCTAACACATCATCTGAGCATGTTACTTCCATCTTCCAACTTGCAACTATGCATATTCATGGCCACTTCTCCCTTCTCCACTGCTACCAACTTCCTCCAAGCTGACATTTCCCTTTCTCCTCAGCAGTGAATTTCCTTTCTTCTACACATATCACAGAAGGTGCAAAGCAATTTGCTTATCTTTTCTCATCCCACTTTCTACCAATTCCTCTCTCTCTCTCTCTCTCTCTGGCACCTGTGAACAGGACCCCTTTACTCAGACATCCCCTTGCATGTGAAAGTTCACCACAGTCTCCTTGCTTTCTGGGGTACCTATGCATGTATCCCATTGGCTTGTTTTTCACTTCGTTCATCCCTCTGGTCAGAATGTGTTTCAAGTTGGCTTTTTAGGGTGTGGAGATAGTTGATCAGGAAAGAGCACTTACTGTGCAAATAAAAGGATCTGAGTTTGGATAGCCAGGACCCATATGAAAAATAGGATTTAGTCACCTAAGTCTGTAATTCGAGATCTGGGTGGGTGCTGATAGGGGAGGTCAACAGAGACATTGCTTCAAAACAACAAGACAGGGGGTGGTAACAACAGAGGGAGACACCCAGTCTCTTCTTCAATATTCTGTATGGGAGTACAGAGGGTTACACACATGTTCACATACACGACCTACGCCACATACCAAGAGGAACCTTCTTTAGTCATATGTAAGGAAGCACCACTTACCATTATCTATTTCGTATTCATCATGTCTCTTTGAAATGATTTCATATTTCCTTTTCATTTGTTCTTTCTTTCATTAGACTTTATGTTCTGTGAAGTCTGAGTGTTTAACTTACTTACATATGCACACACTGAACCTGGAGTAATGTTTCACCTCCACTTGGATCATAATACTTCTTATCATTTTATAAAAAGCCCTCAAGTATTTCCTCTTTCAATAAGACCCCTAAAGTAACGAGCCATATAAACAACAAACAGAGATCTTCTTTCTCCAAAAATGACATTGAAAATTTGAGTTGATATTTTGTGCAAAATATTTAATGTAAATATATCTAAAAACAGGTCCAAGAACAATATATTGGCTCTTCACTATCCTCCAAGGAAAACAAATCATTAAAAATGTAAGAACTTTATTTTCTATACTATTGGCACATTAATGCGAGATAAAGAGAAATATAGTCATGACAAGAAGCATAAGCACAGGAAGCAGGGAACACTCGCTGCATTTCTTTGGAAATGTAGAGAGTCCTGGATTAAAGCCTCTGGTTATGTGCAATATTGAAATCTCAGCTCTTTTGTTGATTATTTAAAATAGAATTGGTTTGTCTGATTGTCAACTTACTTATCCATCACATGGGACCATGAAACTGAGTATCAATTTCATTTGAAGATATAAAACATACATGGATACCTACAATTCTTTATTATAAATAAAAATGTGAGAACCCACGCTCATCTAGTTATAAACACTAACACTATGAAACATGCCTCCTCTTTTGATTCCTATAAAACATACCAGTTACTCTTATTGTCTTCTCTTCCAAAAACATTGAAAGAAATTCAGCATCAATAACAAAAAGAGGTGAAAAGTTGTTGTCCATTCTGGTTTCTTCATTTTACCTCTTACTGTACATCTCTCTGCTTTTCCAGAGAGGTCAGTGTCCTTGGTTAATAGAGCAGTCCTTATTTTTAAGAAGTAGGAATATTTAGATATAAAGTTATCTCAGAGACACATTGTAGATTCTTGGCAAGACAGGTCTATAATATAATGTTTCTTTGGGACACATTATTGGCTTTTTCTTCAAATTTTCTTGGTACCACTTTCGAAAGTAAAACCTCTGATGGGCAGTTCAGAAGTAAATTGAGATCTGGCATTACTGACTTTCACAGACCGCTGGTGCCCAGTGCTTCCCTCTGGATGCTGAGTGCAGGATAGAGCATCACCGATGTCATCTTCAGAGTGAAGAATGGCAGCAGGTTTTGTTGTTAACAGGAGTCCCATTATAATAACTTCATACCTCTGTTGGAGCAGTGAGACCAGGCACAATTATGCAACATTTTAGCTAAGCAGATGTGCCTCAATTCTTTGTAGAGATTACTCGATTCTTTCAAAGCTCAAGAGCAGCAATGACTTTCTCTTAATGTTAGGCTTGGGAAATCAAGGCAGTGCATCAGCACTTTTTGCCCTGAAAACTTTATACTGGCTTGTTATTCTGCATGGGGAAAAATGTTCAGAACTCATGATTCTGCTGTTACTCACAAAGACAAGAATGAACCGGATAAAGGACAGAGATGACTGAAGAATGTTCTTTCCGGAATATTCATCCAGGCAAATGGTAGGTAAACTATTCACTTGTGCGGTCACAACAGTGATTTGTGCAGATTAGTGACATTTCTACAAACAGAAAGCAAGCAGAGAGAGTGTCCTTCCTGAACAAGACACACTAAAGCTGACTTCAGATCCTGCAAGGGAACTTTGGACTGGAGTTTAGTATCCAAACTTTGCTAAGAGACTTTAGAGATGGGCAGAACAAGCACCGTCCTTTTTTGTATGGCAATGGAATTGATTATGGCTCCCAACCTCAGTCAGTAGTATTTCCTGCCACTTCCTCCCTTGTCTCCTTAAAGAGAGGGAACATGCTGGCTGATAGATTTCTCACTTAAATCTGGTACACTGTGGACCAGCAGATCCGGATTGGCAAAACTTTGCTTTTCTCTTGGAATAGGAGATTGCAATTTCTGATTTAATTTGTGCTAAGATTCAATGATCTTCCACACACTTTGATTAGGCATTTAAGCACCCATCAAGTAATGATTGTGGACCTGTAGTTATATGATTAGGAATAAATGGTTTTCTAAGGAGGAAAGAACATTTTCAAGGTAATTTCATTCTTCCATTATCAATTTTTAGTGGAAATGTGTTTTTTTTGTGCATAAAACCTCCTAACTCATAATTAATTAAGCCTATGATTACTTAAAAGTTTAGTAAAGATGCAGAATATTTACAGGAGAATAAAGTACTAATAGTTTCTCAATTTGAGGCTGAGGATATGACATGGACAGTTGCATGCATGCTACAAAAGCAGGGGAAACCTGTTTGGTTTCCCATAACCAATATAAAAATGCCAGATGTGTTGTGCATATCTGGAACTTCAATGTGTTGAACATATGGGTTGAGAAAGGTAGGGCTTGTTGGGCAGCAAGTTTAGTCAGCTGCAAACCCATGGTTCATGTGCACTCCAAGGCATACAAAGATATAGCACATGTATGTGCAACACACAAACACACACTGTATTTATTTAATATTTGAGGTGGTGTCTCACAGAGTCTAAATAAACTTCAAACTTTTCAGGTACCCTAGGAATAACTTGAACTTCTGTCCCTCCTGTTTCTACTCCCTATGTGCCGGGGTTTGAGATATGCTCTAATCCCCACCACTGCCTGGTTTACATTGTACTACATCTCAAACACACGGCTGCCTGTATCTGAGTCAAGCATTTTCTCAACTGACCATTATCCACAGTGGCCTTTGTCTTTACTAAAATTTCTTCTTATCCTGATGCCTACCAAATTTATCAACTGCTGTGACAGATCTGCGAAGAAGTTGCTGATCCAATAGCCTTGACACGTTGCCATGTTAGTAATTTATCGATAAATTAATTAATTCAAAAATAGAGTCCAGATGCTAGGGGATCAGTAAACAAAGCAGCCTAATTCATTCCCTGATAGTTTTTATACACAAATTATTTTGTGCAAGAATTTTGTGTCCACATGTATATTAGTGCCTTCATGTTAGCTTTCCCAACCACAAAAGGTATGTTATGTTCAAACATCATTGCTTTGTGTAAAAATATAGCTGCAAAAGTATAAAACTGTAAAGATGGTAATAATTATTCTTTCCAAGCACTTGGTCACTGCACAGGGGAGCTGAATCTGGGTGGAGAATGGTTTACCCCAAATTCCAAACATATTCAATAGCAGGTATATTATCAGTAAGTAGTTTCATATTTCTTAGATTCAGTTGCCACAAAATAGACAAAACAATGAAGGAGAACATTGGTATTTATTTATTTTCTAGTTGTTCCAGAGATTATTCAATCAGCAGATAAGACTGCTTCTTATTACTTTTTGGAAGATTTGATTGGGTGTCTTTCTTTTTGCTGTAGGTACTTGTGACTGTCCTTAGTTTTACTTGACTTTTGGTATCTTACCAATATTTATGTCTTCTGTTGCATGGAATTAGTTATGTATATTTCTGTGTCTCTCTATCTTCACATAATTTCTTGTAAGAGCAATAGGCATTGAATTTTGGATATGCCTTCATCTAGTCCGAACTTATCTTATCTTGATTCTGTTTACAACTATGTAAGTAGTTTCCAATATGGTTCCATTCCACAGCATGGGAACTAAAATTTCAAAATCGACTTTTGGAGACACAATCAACTTAAATCACACACATCCCTTTGTCATTTTCATATAACAACAGGCAACTTCTACCCTCAAAAGAAATCTTTAATCTTACTGAGAATATTTTGTTTTTCGTTCTAGAAGCAATGAATAGTGTTTAGAAAAATATGGACTGTGAAAACAGTCAGTTTCCTTTTAAAGTATAAAGCAGATTATGATTCTGTGAAAACTGTATCTAATGTTTTGAAAGTAGACAAGTAAAGTAATAGCAGTAACAATTTCTGAGCCTTTTTCTTAATTACATACCCCTGATTCTGCTTAGTTTCTTAAACAAACATCTTCAAGGAAAAGCAAGGAAAAATCCATAATTCTAATTAAGATTAGTGGCATTCGTGTGTGGCACCCCACGAGAAATTGATACGGGTTGCTGCTCCTCTGGGCTTCTTCACCTCTATAAATTCCAGGTAGACTTACTTCCTGCCCTGGGAAGCAAGAACCACTCTTGAGAACTTAACTCATTTGTAAGGTATTTCCAGAACGAGGAAAAGTTGTGCCAAATGTTACAAATCATATATGATCTCTGCCATGAGACCTTCAAATGATTTCATTTACAAGCACATAAAGCTAACTGTAATTCGAGCTGCGGTTCTACAATAAGATGATCTGTGTACACTTTGCTTTCCTGTGTTGCCCCGGTTCAGCCTTCACAGGGTGGATGTAGGTTACATTTGTCAAGACTTCCCGCAATTTGTTAGTTCAAACAGGCATGTATAAATACTTAATTAGGAGGACACACAAACTAAAATTTTATCTTCCAATGCCCACAGAAATTAAGTTTAAATATTTCCTTTTTAAGTGTGAATATTTCTATGGTAATTTAATCTACCATAAATTAGGTAAAAGAATTCAAAAATTTTCCTGTCATTTGATGAAATGAGAAACATGGAAAAGCTGCTAGCACACCAGACTGAGAATCAGGCTTTCCTATGTGGAATAAAACAAGATTTTTAGCAAGCAAAAATATATGTGTTGAAAATATCTCTACATTGGTAAATGATTACAGTAGTAATTGGAGAAAATTAAGATACCACATCAAATATAAATTATATATTACTTTAGATCTTCAGATTCATATATTTTGTTTTTGCTGATGAGATAGTCAAAATCTGACCTCTGGCCAATTTTCTGAAACCATAGCCCTGCAAACTTATGTTCACCCCATAACAGTATCCCCGTGCTGTGGTGATTAGACATTTACAGTTTTAATCATAAATATCTCAATTCATAAAATCCTTCACTTCCAGGGCCATCGGAACTATTAGTCTACTGATATAGGCACTTGAAATGTGAACCACAGTGGGATCCAGTCCAAAGTTTGCATATACATTGTCCCTGTGTATTGGATGATGAGGGATGAGGGTCGGAGACATTACAGTTTATGAGTTAAATTTTGTCTAATAAATTTCAGCTGATTAGTACATTATTTCTCCTTTATTTCCAGGTTGTCTTCATACATGGTATGCTGTGTCCTTTCCTTAAGGATATTACTCATAGGACTCAGCAGTCATTTCCATCCCAAGAAAGACACCTGGAATTGACTTTGGCCCTTCTTTGTGTCTATGGACAGAACGTCCACGCTACCAATGGTCATTCTCCAAAATGATGATGTTGTAGGGAGAATATTTTTTGAGGCAACTAAACACTAAAGAATAGATTTTATGCCATTGAAAGAAACTGTAAGCAGTCATGTTTTGTACCATGTGTGTATACAATTTAGAACAATGTGAACAAGCGTGAGAATCCTCACAGAACACCAAACCCATTGACTTCTTAGTAATTAGCTTTGCAACTTTCAGAATTGTGCACTAATACAAAAGATTGTCTGTATTATAGATGCCAAGTTTCATGTATATTTGTTATAGCATGTTGATAAGACTAATAAAATAATTTTTATAAGCTGTTTAAGAATTAGTAAGAGGACAACATTCTTTACCACAGGCTTCTTTTTCAATGATTTCATGTTACAGAAGTCAATCTACTGAACATTCAGAATCATATTTTGAAATGGTTACTAACAATGATCTTACTCCTAGAAATATTTAAGAAAATGGATAGACTCAGAATCAATAATGATAAGGTAGGTCATAAAATATCAAATTAAAAGACACAAATGGTATCTCTCATATGTGGAAAGTATCCAATAATATGCATGTATATATGTGAACAAAGACACATGTGGGTACAGGACAATGTGCAAAAAAGAAAATAGTAAGTATCAGATTAAAAATTAGGTATGAGAAAGGACTTAGTGCAAGTAATGGACATAAATTACAAATGAAGATACAAATCTGTTTTTCTAGTTCTAATCCTGACATGTATTTCTCACTTTTGACTAAGGATATGTGCATTAATAGATATGTGATAATGAAAATATAAACTCTACTGCTAATTACATGTAAGTTTATCGGGGATCATAGACTTTAATGTAGTCAATTGTTGTGTTTGGTGCTTTTTATTTCCAGGCTTTCAAATAACAGAGCTAAATTTAAAATTAAAATAAAAAAAAACAAATCAACAACAATAACAAAACCCCCAAAAGATAGAATACATGAATTTCACAAATATCCTTGTTCAAAATCAAGAATTGCATTAAAAAATAATCTGTGAAATCTAAAAGGGCAGCATTGTATGCTTGAAAGTTAGGAACTTGAAAGCCCAAATTCTCCAAATACTCTGGGGTGGTTTAATTGTCCATTTCTTCTCACCAATATGAGTGACCTCTCTTTCTTTTGATACATCATTTCAGGTATGTGAATTGCATTATTGAAATTGTCCCATTAAATTATCTGATAGCCAATGTTAAATCTTAATCAACCACTGCAGAAGGACTATATTTCCTGTTTTAGGATGATTTTGTTTATACATGAGTAAAGTGAGAGGTCATAGCTAATGTATACCAACTACTATCAAATTACGTTTAAGACTGGATCATAAACATTCTGTGGTATAAAATTCCTATAAAAATGCTGAAGAAGAGAAATTCAACCATAACTGGAGATTCAATAGTATAAAACAACCAAACATTCTGTAATTCAAGGATAGAATTTGATAATGGTCACCCTACACAAATGAGGTGAAAATATCAAAGCTTCCATGATTAAAAAATTAAAGTGAAGACAGATGTAAGAATGGAAGCACTAATGGAAGCTTAAGACATTTCCATCAAGCTACACAGAAAATTCCAGATGATAGATATTCATTTTTCTAAGGCAGAAAGCAGAACATTAGCTAAAAACATCTTTGAGAAACTGATTAGTAGCTTTCTTTTGTAAGTTGGATTGAAAACAAGAAGTACAGCAATGGCATATGATTTGTTGCCATTAATGTAAGTGATGCGCTTCCTGAATGGCAGTGACCAGGAAGCCACTCCATCCTTAATATCACAATGAAGATAGATTAAATTACTACATTGATAAACACGTCCCTATGACAGAAGGGTTGCCTTTGGAGGGCTGTACTAATATTTAACAAGTCACAACCTTACAACAGAGTTTTATTACCATTGTGTAACAAAAGAAATCAGGAGTTGCCAAGTAGACTCACACAGCTGTCTGGAAAAACTTTGCCATTTCTCACCCAATTTACAATCTAATTTTGTTCTGAAATTTATACCAACACAACAAACGACAAATGTACTCATTTTGAGGAAGATTCCTCCAGTGCTTCTACAAATATCTAATGACAAGTCCTTTATTCTTTTCCCCAAAGAGTGGGAATAAAAACACTATAAGAATGTCTGGAAAAGTAATCATCCAAGAGTAGGAATGGCAGACTTAGGGATGGTTTGAACTTGTAACTAGCCTGTTAAAGAAGTCAGGACTCCTAGTTTTATGGAAAGAAATGCAATGTATTTATATATATANTATATACACACACACACACACACACACACATACACATTTCATATATGTATGAAAGGTAGAAATTGTATTGTTCTGAATTGCTGGAAAAAATTGCTATAATGGATTTTGGGAACTTCCTTCACAATACCATCAGTACTAGTTCAGAACATTTCATGATTCGTGGTCTAGGAATTACCACATCACCAAGGTTAGCACTACTACCCATTTTTACCCCCCTAGGTGTAATTCGAGGATAAAGTTTTTTGAGCCCAAACAAGCCATTATCATTTCCCTCCCCTGAGTATTTTCTTGTTCATGATAATATGGCCATTGTGGACTCAATTGTCAGGATAGATATTAGACATAGAAGTGTCAATGGTTGGCATGCCAACCTTTATGAACCTCTGTTCATTTTGATATAAAAAAATCCAAATTTATTATCTCCATTTTCCCCATTTGTCACTGCTTCTGAAACAATCTCATTGCTAGAGATGAAGATATTAAAGTTATAAGGAATGTTCATGTAAAACGGTGAGAGAAGGAACACTGAAGAAGGTTAATAAAGGGCTTGCAGCTGAATATAAGATAGCCAAGTGACCAGATAAGAGGAAGGCTAGAGCTTTAAGAAAACAATGGAAGGCTGAGCAGGAACTTAATGACTGCTTAGAACTACGTACTGAAGGACACATCCAAGATCTATTTCTTTTTCATGCATTAAGTAATAAGGGATTCTAAAAAGTTTCTAACTTTTCTGGAAGATAGATCACACCAGACTAACCCACAGACAAGGATGTTGTAATGAGGCTGCTCACTTGTTCCTGGCTGCCTAGACCTGAAATGATCACACAGAAATTCTATTAATAAAATCACTATTTGGCCTATTTGTTCTAACTTCCTATTGGCTAGCCTTTACATACTAATTTAACCCATTTCTATTAATCTGTGTATTGCCATTTGACAGGGGCTTACCAGGTAAAGTTCTGTCCAGCTCTGGCAGGACTACATGGCTTTTCTCTGACTCTTCCCGTCTTTCTCCCAGCATTCAGCTTAATTATCCCTATAGCTCTGCTATAGGCCCAAAGCAGTTCCTTTACCAACCAATGATATTTACAGCATACAGAGGGGAATCCCATATCACCTACTTTTTTTCTGGTTAAATAAAAAGGAAGGTTTCAACTTTAACATAGTAAAATTACATAAAACAGCTATCAAGCAAGAATTACAGTTAAAATCCTTATACCTACTTTATCTTTTATCATAACTAGGGAAATAACTATATTATTACTATCTATTCTTCAACTCCAGCAAAGACTACAAAAGGATATAATATTACCTAAGAAAACAGGAAGTGCATTGTGAGCTACTTCCAGAACTCTAGCATTGACAGAGACATCTCACTACCTAGACAGTCACCCAAAGTTCTTCTGTACCACTGGGGCATTCAATCTTCAACTCACAGACCCATAATATCCAGCAGACTTTTCCATGAAGCAAGAAATTTCAAAGACAATTCCGCCTATATTGGCAGCTTGTCTGTCACATTTTTCTGCGTCCTACAGAATGTTTGGCAGACTCCTTCATGAAGCAGCAATCATCTCACCATTAGGCGAGTTCAACAGTCATTTCTCTGTGGGACCTGCATGTACAGTTCATCAAGCAGTCCAGGCAAGAGCAGTTTCTTGCCCAAATGGCTAACCAACTCAGTGAGGAGCCTCTTCAATGCCCGTCATCCTCTTGAAATAGATAGGTGCTGCCAGAAGCAGATGTGTCTCATTGTCCTGAAAAGTCCTAAATTCTTAAAACATTTTAAATGCCATATTCTGTTGTCTTTGAAAGGTTTTAAGAATGCCTATCTACCTGAAATATGTCTCTGTCCATCTAGAAAATATAACATGACTATAAGCTTGACTATTATAGATGATTATCTATTAACTTATATTTCTTAATTATACATTTCCTTTCTAAATGAACTGCACAAACAGAATACCTTAATCAAGATCAGAAATACATAAACACAGTATAACAAAATTGACCTTAAATTTGTCACAATAAACCATGATCCATACCAATAAAAATCTCTATAGAATATCCCCCTTTAAATGTTAACAAATATTTATAAATAATATTTGGGAATGTGGGCATAATTCTCTAGACTACATCCTTCTGACTGGGGACACTGTTTATCAGGTCTTTCAAGGTGTGTCCTGTGTGCTAGGTTCATCTCAATCAGCAGTTGGGCGAAGTAATTTTTAGGGGAGTATTCACAGCAACCTGTCAAGGAGTTTTGGCCTATTAAACCATATTAGTGTGGAAGCAATCCACAGGTTCTAATCATCTGTAGAAACAAAAGAAGAACCTCTTTTCCAAAACAACTTATCCTTAGACCCATATTTTGGAATCATGAAATCTTTAAAGTATATTTGTTGGTTTATCTTAGCAGCCTGACAATAAAAAGACTCTCTGTACTTAGCTCCTTTACAGTCAAGAAATTCAAAGAAAACACAAAAACATACATAATCCATACTCTGCAAATTCCTCATCTTTATGTGGCTTTTTACTCTATTACTTTTTAATATTTATTTCATTATCTTTATTCCTTTAATCTATGATTGTCTGTACTTTGTCTCTTAAAAGGCTTTCTTCTGTTATAAACCATTTTTATGACTATTTATTCTCTCTCCTGAGCTTACATACATTTATCTAACACTGTAACCCATTTAGAGGTCTTTTATATCCGAATCTGTCTTACTGTGCATCTGTAATTCTTTATTTTCCAAAAGTACTTCTTAAAATGCTAAGCACTTCTTAAAAACTTAAGTTGCTCCATTGCTAGGGGAAATACAAAGTATTAACTTATATGGTACTCTGCACTTAATAGCATCCAACTATAAGAGTAGATGAAGATGTCAAACATAAGGTTTGACATTCTTACAAATATGGGAAATAGAGGGATGAACAGGTAAGACCTTGAAAAACAGTGTGTGCCTCTAGAAGCTTGAAAAGCAGAAAGTCATGTTTCGCCAGGTATGAGAATGTCCTACAGATGTTACTTTTTATGTTATAGACCCACATCTTGTTGGTACACATGAGTTTACTTTCTCTCCTATGTACAGTGCAAAACTGCTGGCTGCTTCCTCAGTCTAGGATGATGACTTTCTTCACTCTTGGTATATTTTCTGTATGACCGACCGAAAAAGTTTTTCACAGATGAAACCTAAAAATAACATAGCAGTATGTTGTCAAGAGAACAATGTTACTAATGGGTCCTGAAAGATAAATTTCCCCACACATTTTTAACACAAATTTTAAGATTGAAACCAAGAAATGGCCTACATTGTTTGTCAGAGAATCTGTAGTTGAGTTGAGGTCTGACAGTTCTCAGTAGCAGCTTAGGTAAAAAGGCATTATTTCCTGGCAGTTACTTCTCTACTTACATAAAATCAAGTATTTTGTGTTTGTTATTGGAAGAAAAGGAAAACACACAGCAAGTTGGAAAATTCATAGTCTCCCTTTTGGCATGAGGCAAACAAATCATGTAAGGGAATAATAAGTAATTTTATTGAACTGACTTGGAACAACAACAATCAAAAAAAAAGCAAAGGAATAGATACTGGCAGAAAAATCATAAGATGATTAGTGTTCTCAGCAAACATCTCTTGATGGGACAGAGTAGAAAAAAGAATTCTGTGTCAGGTGTAAATTTACACTTACCAATAATAATTGGTTGTAATAATGTTCTGAAGTCATAATCATAGATGTGTGGATTGTTCAATGTCTGATTCATAAAATTAGGTCTTCTCTTCTTTATAATGATAATTATCATTTTTATTACATAATATGAGTTGTGGCAGAGATTGTGTCATGTATTATATTATTCCACAAAAATCCCTATACCAATTGTATACATTAGTTTATGTTGAACTCCTGGTTTCAGAAAAGAGAATGATAAATTTAGATAATTAAATCTTTGTAGCTGTACTTGGAGAACTGAATGAAATAAAATAAATAGTGTAATTTATCTTCAAAATTTAGAAGACATCAGCATTCTGAGTCATGTGCATATGAAAGCTGAAGAAATGGAAACTTTGAGGTGATATTACTAAGATCTGTGCACCAGAGACTCCTGAGTCCAGGAGAAAACTTTCTGGCTCTTCTCTCCTACTGTCCCCACTATTAGCCTCTGAGAATCACAAGACACTTCTTATGGGGACATTTGAATAGTTTTCTGATATATGTGATTAAGGAAAACATACTCAAACATCTAAATCGTTCTGAACTGTAAATTGTCACACCAATCCTTTCAGATGGCACAGGATTATCTTGTTCTTGGAGAATCCCAAAATATATACATATATACATTATATATTATATATTATATATGTATGTGTATTTCATTCGAAAATATCTTCACAGTTAATTGCATTTCAGTACATTTTTTCTCATACGTATGCACACACTTCAACGACCTTCACTGTCTCACTCCATTTCATAGACTCCTGCACATCATTATGCACATCCATGCATACACATATAGCATGCATATTATTGTGCACATTTTACATTAGCAATCTGAAGATCACTCTGTTGGAAGTCGTTGCAGCGCTCCTCTCCACCCGTTTTAAAGGCGTCTCCTCTACAGAGATCTACACCTTAATGAGCTTTTACTCCCAGACGTTTGTGCATTTCAGTCCCCTGCTATGACAGGCAGGGCTGTGCCAAGCATGGGTGATGTGAATGTTACCGGTAGGATGATTTTGTGGCAGATGATGTTGGAAGATCAAAGGATATTTCTGTCTTGTTTTCTCTTAATTAACAGTTGACATACTAAACATACTAATTCTCAGAGGATGTTTCTTTGACTGGTGGATTGTGACAACATTTCTTTCTTCAAAGAGGATAGAGGGCATTTCATGTGGCAACTGTCTTTGTAGTGCTTTTGACAAGCATGCTTACTGGGGTCACCCCAGGCCTCCTTCGGTTTCTGTGTGTTTCTTGGTCATTGTTTCAATGAAAGCTACCCCTGCGCTGTCCCAGGTGCAGGACAACGCCATGTAAACAGACATTCCAGAAACCAGAACCTCTCCATGGGGTGCAGGAGACTGCTGCCATTGCCTAGATGAGTTAAGGAACAGGACACATTCTTCGTGGAGAAACAAATGACCTTTAGGTCTACAACTTTAGTATGTGGCTAAAAAATAAAACATCTGATTTCTATTGAGAGGTTTGAATAATTTAGACTTTTTTAATTGAAAGAGAAAGGAGAAGAAAATATTTCAGCCCCTCTCCATTAGTTTTCTGATTTCTTGAAATATTCAAAATGGAATTCTAAGAACTAATAAATATATCCAAACACACTTAGAACAAACACACCCTGGTTCTGCTTTGCTCACAAGGAAGAAATCTGTGAACTGGGCACACTATGTTCTCTCTGTCTGTGTTTAAGCTGATGCGACAAACCTCCAGATTTCTTTATTAGACATTTCCTTTTCTTTTTTATCTTTTGAGACCATCTATAGGTGAAGCTGTTTCATATAATGTGTCACTCCTTTGCTTTCCAAATATGAAAAGTAAGCACATTTCTAGATTGGTTAGAACATTCTGTGATGTTTCTTTTTCTTTTTACACAAGGACTTGCTGTGCATATTGCAAGCCTCTTGTAAAACAATCACAGAGGGTGCTAGAGATAGAGTCTACTTCCAAGATCAGCAATGAGTTGTCCATTTGTATATTTATTAGTTTTCTTAGAGTTTGAATTATTTTTACTGGTTTTTCTTTGGATGATGTTGCCCCTGTTTTCTCTTGCCTCAATGCAGGCTCAATTGTTCTCCAGGCTACACAAAAATACAATTCCACCGCAGGTGCATTTTAGCTAGGTGATAGGGCAGTTGCAGTGGAATTTTCTCCCATGCTGCCCAGTCAGGAAAACTCAGCACTTCTGTCTCCTCAGATATCTCCGCAATTCTGTCAAAGTGTCTTTAGGCCCACATACAGCCCCAGGCAGGCACTGCCAGTTTTGAAGCAAATGAAGAATTCAGAGGGACGTCTGTGACACAGACAAAGCTGCTTTCCTTCTGGAGATCTGAGCAATTTGAGGTTGGCAGAAACATCTGCAGGCTGACATGTCTCTATTAGAATCCCAACCCTCTAAAGATGGGCAATTACAAAGGTTTGGCTTTAAATGGGATATTAGAGATGAGTGGCCAATTTACAACAGGAAAGCATGACTTCATGGGGCCTTCCCATTCCACACATCCATTTATCAATGAGCTGAACTCTCAGGCCCATCTTTTGCAAGCAATAGACAAGACACTCCAGTCACAGAAAAACTTGTGTTTTTCTTTCTTAGAGAGTCTAACCTGGCGTGGAAATGTCAGACAGCGGCTGGGAATTCACTGGGAGGAAGTTTGTTTATAAACATTGTACACAGAGTGTCCATTACAAGGGTGATTATAAATAATAATTTATATTTGTCCTGCATTGTTTTAATACTAATGGAGATTTGCACCAGTGTAATTTGAAAGCCCGGAGTCCTGTAAGCATTCACGTGGCTGGCTCTTTCACATGATTCCAGACCAACAGTAAAGAGATCACCATTATTTTTCACAATTACTATAATTGATCAGTTTGGAAAGGCACAAAGTGAAAGGATGCAGTGCTGTTGAGAGAATTCAAATCATATGCCACTTCTAGAGTTTGTGACGTGGCCATCTGGTGAGCTTATGCTGATCTAGATGGTGGAACGGGGCAGGTAGCAGCTTTGAAGGATTGCTCATTCTTCAATTATGACAACTAAGCTCAGGACTGACAGTTTCTTCAGTGGCCCGTTCCTCTTTGTAGTTTTTCACATATATGGTCTGCATACCAACAAAATAAAATAGAGAGACAAAGTGACAATGGAAACTGAAATAAAAATAATCTCTCTTGCCTGTATCATCAGGGGACCAATCAGAATAAAAGGAAGGTGTTACACAATAGCACTACTGTCTTAAAGCATTTCCATGGCACTCACCATCCTTTAACAGTATTACCTAACACACCCTGGCAGCTAATACATGATGTGAAACACAGAACAGGTGTGACTTCTAAACATAAATTATCAACAGTAATGGAGAAATATATAAACACGAATGAACATTAAGGTGAAAATCCTGGACCTTTCCCTGTTCTTACAGCCTGAATTATCCAATCCCTTATATGATCTTGCAGTAGTTTGCGACCTGCTATTTCTTTTGCTAGACTGTAGCAGACATTTGCTATGAGAAGCTTCCTGTCAGCCAATGAGGATGTGTAATACAGGCTGCTTTTGATGTTACCTAAGCTGAAGAGTAGCAGGTGGCCTTGCCTGCTGTTTGTAGTGGAGCCGGGGGAGTTCTGTCAAATGTGGCAGTTCCTCTTTATCTGCATGGAACTTGTGTAAATCACAAAAGAACAGATGGAGAAATATTCACAGACCTCTGGTCACCTCCTAGAAACAGAAACCCTCGACCCTTCTGGCACTTCTACAGAAAGCAACCCGCAGGGGTTGGTCACCCAACAGCTATAGTGTAATCATTGTTCTTACAAAACGCTTAAATCCATGACCCAGACAAACAAAACAAAAGGCAGAAAAAGGCCTAAATGACTGCATTTGTCAAATATGTGTATTTTACCGTTAAATTATAGATTTAGGTTAAGTCAACAGGGAAACTTCAGAAATGCTCTTCCTTCTGCCAGCTTGAGTGTCTTCTGGATGATTTTGGTAATGGCTCATGAGGCCAAGGGCTCAGCTGGTGTTTTCCTTTTGTTTTTGTGTTGAAAATGAAACCATAAAATTATCTGTCAGAATCTTCTCATTAAAGCTCTAAACAATTTTCTAAGGGCTGACCCATTCTGATTCATTCTGGAAATTATGAGAGAACTTTTCCCATTCAAATAAAAAAGTCTTATTTCTCAGGAACTTTTGATTCAATTCTGTGCATTTGAAAAAATATTTTTTCAATGTGCATGATTATTTAAGTTGTGTTTAAGTTTTTTTTTCACTTGTACCAGAGTATATACTGTGTGTGTGACTATATGCATATAATGGTTGTTTAACCACGAGTTAATCACTGCCCTGCTTCTAAGACATGTATATGTGGAGGAAATAAAATAATAAATTAACTAAGTTAAATATATTTGACTATGAGTTTTTTAAAGAATCTAAGCTACAGTAGCTAGAGAATAAAACATTTTTTTTTCTTGAAAGAGACTACATAAGCAACAGTTTTAGAGTGTGATTTGCAAGAAAATGTGTTGAAAGACAGAGCAGTGAGTTAGGGAGGTCTTGACATAGAGTATCTTGACAGTCTCTTGGAAAACACGGACTTTGACCTGCATGTGATCAAAGTCAGCTAGTGACTATTGGCTTTAGTCAGAATATAATTTTTAAGTATGTACAAATAATACACATTAAAATACATAAGCTTGCTCAGAGATCTAGAGGGCACACGATTATTCATTATTATTAAAAAATGAAACAATTTTTATGGAATCTTTGCTGTGTTGAGGCATGTGTTATGAAAACTGATTACTGTGCATTAATGAACTCATAAATCAAAACAACCACTATGGAATACAGCAAAGTTATGTTGAAGTTTAAAAAGAACTCTAGTCATTTTATTCTATCAAGGATTCCAAAAGTCTTTTATTTGTAAATTATAAGAAAGAAGGAAGTCATCATGTATGATTTCTAGAGATAAATAATTAATTCTCTATATATATATGTCTGAAAAAAAAGTTTAGATCAAGATTCCCAAGTAGACAAGTAGAGAGTTTTTATTTTTTTTTCAGATGATACTTGGTAATTTCTGGAGACATTATTTTTATTGTTTTGGTTTAAGATTTTAGTATAAATTTATTTATTATTATTTTTATTTATTTTGTGTGTCATTGTGTAGTAATGAGGTAAGAGAACAATTTAGTTGAGCTGTTTATTTTTCAACCCTTTGGTTGATTCATGGGATCAAACCCCCATGACCAAGTTTGCAAGATGAGGTCCTTCAAAACTCAGTCATCTTACTAACTTCAGAGATATTACAATACTAGCTAGGAATCAGTGGTTGGGTTTTAGAGAATAGATGTGAAGGATTTTGGTAATCATGGTATCCTCCTCTAACTTTTATCTAAGTTTAATGTCAATACAAAAGTGGTCAGGAGCCCCATGTGAGACACCTGCAATGGTTTGCTATAAGTATAATTTTAAAGTGACTGAAATAAAAATTCTTTCTCTTGTCAAATTACATACATGGAAACACATGAAGGAGGAATGACTTGAGACTATTCTTGCAGAAATCAAATCCATATCATACTCATGTAATAAAGTTTTCCTCTTTGAAAATGTGTATCAAGGTGAGTTAACTTTTTATTCTAGTATTTATTCCTTTTATGAATGAATAATAAAAGAACTACAAAAGAAATTGCATTATTAAACTAACTTATGCTTGAAATAAAATTGATTTTAGTAAGCTTCTGTCATAAATTTTCCACTTTTAAAACTCTAAACTTGAAAGTAGCCAATTAATTTTATGAGAGCTAATATGAATCACACATTTCTATGTATTTGGATTAAAACAATTTATATCAAAAGAGGACTGGAGCTTGTCTCAGAATTTTATCATATGAAATTAAAGACTTCCAAAACATTATGCTTTCAGGTAACCAGACAAGATTGACTTTTGTATTTTGGACCATTAGGAATACTTGCTTTGCTAGTTTCTTATAATGCAATGATAAAAATATAAGAAGAATTATATGGTGGACTTATCCTTTAATGTTCTTCATCATATTTGATGTTCCTTATTTATTGATCCTCTCACCATGGCAAGACTACAATAGGGAAACCTTATCAGCTTATATTTTAAAACATTTCTTATGTTTATTTTAATTATCCTTCCATCACATTATGAAGTTAAAAACTTAAGGTATTGTCTTCATATGAGACAGTGGGAAATAGGTAAAATAATGTTAAAGCCCAATAACAGCTGTAAACTATCAACTGCAAGAAGAGATTATAAAGAACATTTAAGCTAAAATCATCTAAAATTGGCTTGTGGGATTATTTGGCTTATTTGATTTTTGAAAAATGGGATGGGTGAATTTTTGACATCTACTTTCTGTACTTCTGTCAGAAAATATGAAATAATTTTACATACCTAAAATAGTCCTGAAATATAGTTTTATGTCACTGTTCATCAAAGCAAACTGTACATCTCATGCATGAAAAAAAAAACAGTGTTGGATAAATGTATGTAGGCTTGGGAGAGAAAAGAAAAAGAATATAGACAGCTATAAAAAGAAGTAAATGGTTTAGAAAAAGCATAAACTCTTTAAAGAGACAGAGTACAGACAGTCATAGATTAAAATAAAAATAAGCCATGTAAAGATGGAAAATTTACGAAGAATCTGGATTATGTATATTATTATGTTTTGTTTGAATTTTTTAATTGTGAAGGAGCTAAAGTGCAGAGAGACACTTCATTGGACTGCTAAGTTTAAACAGCATGTATATTGTAAAAGTATCTTGATTTCAGAATTTGGGTCTAAGGATATGATGCTTTGGAAAAGAGGTTTTTCTTTTGTTTCCACTGAGGATAAGAACCTGTGGATTCATTCCAGGCTGAGATGGTTTGATGGTCCAAGACCCCCTGAAAGTTTGCTGTGAACACCCACCAAAAATTACTTCCTCAGATCAGTAGGAAGTAATTTCAAGAATATGCCCAAATTCCCAAATATTGTTTATAAATGTTTGTTCACATTTAAAGGGGGAAATGCTAAAAAAATCTGCATTGGTATGGATCTTGGTTTATTTATGCAAATTTAATGTCAATTTTGCTATACTGTGTATATATATTTCTGCTCTTGATTGAGATATTGTGTTTGTATAAATTATTTTAAAATATAACTCATAATTAAGAAATATAGGTTAAAAGAGAGTCATCTATACTAGTCAAGTTTGTAGTCAGGTGATTCTAGATGGACAGAGATGTACTTCAGATGGGTAGGCATTCTTCAAACCTTTCAAAGACAATAGAATATGGCATTTAAAATGTTTTAAGAATTTAGGACTTTTCATGACAATGAGACACATCT
>LOEQ01005038.1:41268-90248 GCA_001685075.1 Bramus lutescens | reverse complement strand
GGTTCTTTAGAGTCCATGCACCAAAGCTCTGTTCCAGAGGCGGCCCAGGTTGTACCTCCTGGTGGCAGCCAGAATTGGTCATGTGTAAGATTCTCCCAGTTGATACTGGTTTTGAAGGCATGAAGGGCTCATGGAGAGCAGCTGAGTCTTGGAACAGTAAGGTGTCAGGAGAGGCTATTGGTTAAAGTGCAGCCTCAGTAGCAGCTGAAAGCCTAGAATTAATGTGATCATACAAAGGAGTTGAAGCTTGGCACCATGACGAAAGTCCAGGAGAGTTATTGGTCAAATTGCAGCTCAGTTACAGGAGACCTCAACATTTTGGATAAGCCAGTGCCATGGGAAAACTTCCAGGGACAGCAGCAGCTATGGACTAGAGCCAATCTAAGCCTAGAAGAAAAGTTTCCTGTGCTTTTAATATGTGTACAAGCCTATTAAACTTCAGGAGATCATAAGTGGATTACAGGCATTGGACACTGAGTTATTTACACAGTTGGATTTTGATTTTGCTTTGTTCAGGATGAGACAGTGCCCTGGTTCTTTCCTCTTGAAATAGGAAAGTGATTATTTTATTTTTGATTTTTCAAGAGCCTACAGGTAAGGGACTTTAAAATTTTAAAGAGATGTTGGACTTTGGAAGACACTTTGGCATTTTAAAGGGACCAAATTTTAAACTATTTGAATTTGTAAAGATTGTGGGTCTTTAAAATATGTAAAATGTTTTATGTTCTGATGGTGATATTAATGTGTCACCCTGGGGATGAATAGGAAAGGAAAGGTTATAGCTTAAAAGTGTGCTTGAGTGCCAAGTTGACAAAGGGTTAATTGTGGTGACTAGTTTTTATATCAACTTGACACTAGCTAGAGTCATATGAGAGGGAGCAAGCACAATTGGTAAAATGCCTCCATAAGATCAGGCTGTAGGCAAACCTTTAGAGCAATTTTTTAATTGATACAGAAGGGCCCAGCTTATTGTAGATGTTGTCACCTCTGTGCTGGTGGTCCTGGTTCTACAAGGATGGCAACTGAGCAAGGAATGAGTAGCAAGCCAGTAAATTGGAATCCTCCAAATCCTTTGTATCTGCTCCTGGTCCTATATTCCCACCCGATTTCAGCTTCTCCCTTGGATTCCTTCAATGGGCATATAAGTCAAATAAACCCTTTCCTCTTTTTTTCAGTGTTCTATTGCTATGACAAGATACCACAAGACAACTCTTATAAAGGAAAGCCCTTAACTTGGGGCTTTCTTCTACTTTCTGAGTGTTAATTCATCATCATCATGGTGGGACTGAGGCAGCAGGCAGGAATGGTGCCAAGTGTGGTGGTAGCAGGAACAAAGACATAGTGCTGAAGAAATATCTGAGAGCTTTACTTGCTGGTCTACAGAAAGAGAGAGAGAGAGAGAGAGAGAGAGAGAGAGAGAGAGAGAGAGAGAGACTACTACACTGGTCCTATTTTGGGCTTTTGAAACTCCAAAGCCCACTCTGGTGACACATTTATTTCCTCCCAATAAGGCCATAGTTACTCCAACACACCCACACTTTCTTATCTTTCTCAACAGTTTCACTTCTTGATGACTTGTATTCAAATCACCCCATTCCCAAGGATTATGGTGATTCATCATACCTTGGACAACTTTTGGAGGAAAGGGTATTAATAGTGTCTCAAAGAAGTGAGAAGGCTCACCAGCCACGCTCCCCAGGTTTCACAGACAAGAAACAGTTGTGGGGTCTGGGAATGGGGAAGGGACTCTTCAGTTGTTATTAAAGCTGTCCATCAATTAAGCAGAGCACTCTTTGGTTCAGATGCCTTTGAATCGTCCATGCTTCTTTCATAGCGCCCCTGATTACTGACTCACCAAGCTGGACTTTCCATGGTCGATTGGTGCTCTGCCTAACTGGGAAGAATAGACGTAGATGTTTTAAGGAAAGCCATGTGACCGGTAGATTGGGGATAGAGCAACCTTATCTTGTTTCATTATGTAGTCCTACAACAGAAAGTGCTTTACTCTGTAAGATTTCTCAGTTTTGCATTTTATTATTTCCACCAGATGGCAATATTTCTTCTCTTATACCACATTTTATTTTTTATTAAAAAACGTGTATTGGTGTTTTGTCTGAATATCTGTGTACCATGTATGTGAATGGTACCTGTGGAGACCAGAAGAGGGAATCAGATTTCCTGGAAGCCGTGCTTACAGATGGTTGCAGTTGAGTGCTAGGTATCAGAACTGAGTCCCCTGGAAGAGCAGCAAGTATCTTTTATCCCTGAACCATGTTTCCAGGCCCTTGGACCCTGGGAGAAAGGGAGAAAACTCAAGATTGCAGGTTTAAATGTCTTCATCAAGTCACATGACCCATGTTGCTGTCCTCAAGCCCATTATCCTAATTTTTTTCTACTTTCCCCTTTAATGCTTAGCACAATAGTGGGATCAGCAGGCTTGGGATTGGACAAGGGATAAAGATTGAATATTCCAGTATTTTCTGTTCTGACTATGTTGCTTCCTCTCCCACAAAGTCCTGTCTTATTTTAAATGTTTATGGTAGCGCATCTACTTCTATGTCTCTTTGTAGGACATATTAAGAGAAGAGTCACTTTCTTAGATGCATTTAATAAAATAACCTCCTTTCCTGCCATAGGGTTTGTACATGAGGTGTCAGGTAGAAGTAAAGATGGGAGAGAATATTAGAGAATCATGAAAAGAGGAAGGAGCACTGGGGCATCCAGAATCAGTGAGGAATCATGGTTATAAGGTGCAACATCAAAATCTTGGCAGGAAACTGAGTTCATATAATTTTCTATGAACGATTAAAAATAGGATGCATGATTCATTGGTTGACATTCTATGAGGAGCCATAGTCAACTTCTCTAAACATTGCTGGTTCATTGTGGAAACATTATACTTGGCTTTGTCAATAAATTATGTGGTGTGTTGAGGTCATGCTGTGTTCTGCCTTGCTCTCAGTTACTCGGAGCAGCGCAGAACAGAGGTTTTTCAACATGCACCTTTCTCTGATACCCTTCATTTTACAAGCAAGTTTCAGCTCCATTTTGAATTAACCGTGTAGCTGGGTGAACATATGAACGAGACCGTCTCTCTTCTACCACTCATAAAGCAATGACTGATAAGTGACGGATGCCAGAGTCCAGAAAGAAAGCCAACCTATCAATTTATTGGTATAAGCTGGTACTGTGGGGGCATACGGATATCTAGGAATCATATTGGGAAATATGTGTTCATCTTGTGCACAGAAGCACAGCTTGTGCCCAAGTAAAATTTGCTCTCATCTTGGGCTTGAACACCTTTAATGTTCAAAAGAGCCTTGTGCTTTCTTCAGTTTTGGAGACTCCACTCAAAGTCAGGAAAATGACATCATAGCACAGTCTTACATAGTTTTGTTTTTATCAGTTTTATTCACAGCAAGAATTCACAGGCTACGAGACGGAGGAAAGATCTCTGTACCAGTTTCACAAGAAACAATTTAACATCTAGAAGCCAGTGCACATTTATTAAGGAGGCAGGAAGCGAACTGAAGGTACAATTTTATGATATGACTTTAATGATTTCCATGCTGTTTCTAACCCACCTTTCATATTTACAACACTCTCTTTACAAGAGGAGCCATCATTCTCTTTGTAACTCCTAGATGAAAAGATTTATAAGTGATGTATATATGACCAATTCAGAGGGCACAGCAGTCCAGGACATGGATCCAATAACCCTAGCCTAATCTTCCCATCCTTCCCCGGTCACCTTCCTTCTCTACCTTCACATAGGAGCGGCCCCGGTGGCTCAGAGCATCACCCAGTTATTCCTTTCTCCTTTCTCTTTCTGCCTCTGAAATTAGAATCTAGGGACAGCACGGAGCTGGTGGCTGACTGGGGAAACGGTGACACCCATTCTGAAGTTCAGGCTCAGCTTCTCATTGACTGGCGGCTTGAAGGTAAATTTTTGCACAAGAGCAGTGAAGAAGATGAACAGCTCAGACCTGGCCAATTGTTCTCCGAGGCAGGCTCGCTTTCCTGCAGAAATAAAACAGAAGATGAGGTACTTTGTCAGCTGCCATTAGTGCCTGCAGGGACTGGCATTGCCATTTTCATCCTGGATATTCTGAACTGTCACTGGGCTTTGTGTCCGGCTGTTCATTTCTGTTTCTTGTGTGTCAGAATGTGGAACTCCAGGATCACAGGTTTTCATGTGGGACAACGGCAATGAGAGGTGTCACCCGTGATAATATACCTATCGCAGATGATGGCAGCTAGTATTTAAGAGGTGGACCTACCACAAGAATAACTCTCTGATAGGGAGCCCCACTTGGAAAAGACCATGGGGTCACTGGCTATAGATGACTGGTTGTTTCTGGTTGTAGTTTTTCTCATGTGCCAGCTATGGGTATTTTCCCCACTGCTTGTGTGCTTATTCCATGAAAAATATTGCATCTACCAGGCATACATGTAGCTGTGGATGGTCAGGAAAATTATTTAGGCTTAATCTGTATCATCCTGATAAATAGAACTGTTACTAGGATACTTTTCATTACTCAGACTAACATAGGAAAGTAATAGTGTCTTTTCACAATAACAGCTAATTTCAGACTTCATAACACATTTAAATCAAACTGGCTTCCCCCAGATGAATATCTAGTTGCCTCTAGATGAACATAAAAGGACAATTTCCCAAGTCTCTGTTGCTGATTCCAGGTCAGGCACAAAGCAATTTTAGTAGACATAACTTTCTCAGCAAAGGACTACTCTATGTATTTGCAACCTTAAGGTTTAGCCAACTAACTCTTTATTCTTTAAGTCCTGAATTTCAATGTCCCTTTCTGTTTGAGAACCCTGATCACTCAGAGCAATGTGCTTACTTTACTAACCAGGCCGAGTCAGTGCTACCTCCCTAGCCAGAGAGAAACTGTGTGATCATATGGCTCTGTTTTTTATTGTTTACTCAGGAAGTGCTGTGTAACCCTGAAAATGTGACTCATGTTTGTCCAGAGGCTTTTCTATAAGGTGAGTAGGAGAGAAATGTGTCTAAATGTGTGAGAGAGAAGTGTGAGAGGAATAGGAGGGATGTGAGAGAAGTGTGTGTGTGTGTGTGTGCATGCGCACACATGTGTGTATGCGTGTGTGTGCATGTGTGTATGTGTGTGCATGTGTGTATTCATGTATGTATGTGTGTATATGTGTATGTGTGTGTATGTGTATGTGTGTGTGTATATGTGTGTGATGAAAGGGAGATATAGTTGAATATGCAGTGAGAGAGAGAGGTGAGATGTAGCTGAGTGAGTGGACAGATATGGAAGATGTAGCTGTATAAAAGAGAAACACATATGAAGAAGTATATGGCTGTGTGGAGAATGCAACTATGTGGAAAGAGATGTAACTGTGTAATTACGAAGTGTGAAGGTTGTAGCTGTGTGGAGAATATAACTGTGTGAAACTAGGTGTAACTGCATAGAGATGTGTGTCTGTGTAGAAGGCAGATGATGTAACTGTGTGAAGAGATGTAACTCTTTGCAGGGATGTATAGCTGTGCGAAGAGAGAGATATCTGTAAAAAGAAAGGTGAAACTGTGCAGAGAAAATGTCAAGAAAGAGATTATTCACGATGAAGTAAAAGAGAAGGTTACTATCAGGAAGTGTGTGTTTGTTCCTTTTTTCTTAGGTTACCATCCGAAAGTGTGTGTTTCCCTGTTACCCTCAGATAGAAAATGTTTAGCACTCAGAGAAATTTTCAAGTTGCAGTAATAAAGAGAGTTACCTTCAGAATATGTAAACCTTTTCCAAAAAGACTCTCAGAATCATAACCCTTGCTACTTTAAAGGCATCCTTTCTGCAACCCTAGTAAAGTTCTGTGAGCTGGCTTCCTGAATTGTGAAAGAGATGCCTGAACTAGATGAGAGAATGTATAACTAGTCTCAATATTTTTCAAATTCACTTAATAAACATGTATGTTATACCACACAATGGCTGAGCAGCAAAATCATGAACTTCTCTGTAATCCTTTGGGGGAAGAGCTTAATGATTAGTATTATTTACTACTCTATCAGAGTACTGGAGATCAAATTTCAACATTCATATCAGGAGGTGCACAAACACCTGAAACTTGAGATCCAAGAGATCCAATGCTCCTTTCTGGCCTCCATGAGTTCCATCACATACATACGTGTGTATCTGTGTGTGTGTTTGTGTGTGTGTATGTATGTGTGTGTGTGTTCTCACACATGTAAATAAAATTAATCTTAGAGAATGAACAAAGATTCCAAAATTTGATAAGCAGGTGTCAGAGCTGAGTCTCTAAAATTTTACACAGAAAGGGGAATATAGTAATATTTCATTTGTGTTTTAATAAATAAAGCTTGCCTGAAGATCAGAGAGTGAAACAGCTCCACAACTCAAACTCACAGACCAGGAAGTGGTGACACACACCTTTAACCCCAGTAACTACATTAGTTTCCCAAAGAAACTGGGTAGAAGTGGAGCATCCCTTTATTCCCAGGCATAGAGAGAAAGATGGGAGGAGACAGCTCTCAGAAGCAGTCTATTTCTGAGATTCCTGGAGGCAGGATCAATATTTCAGACTGAGGTAGAGGTAAGAGTCAGTGCTTGGCTGTTTGCTTTTCTGACCTTCAGGCTGAACCTCATTATCTGTCTCTGTCTTTTTGTTAAACATGCTACATTTGTCATCCGATGTTTAGGGTATGAATTCATGAAAAAAGTCATTTGCTTGAGACATTTCAGCCACTGGCACAGGCCAGAGCTAGACCCAAACCTAGTCTACTGAGTCTGGGAGAAAAACTAGTTCGGCCCTTGCTTATCTTCCTCTCCTGCCCCACCCATCTACCTGTGGCATCCTGTGGCACCCATGTCCTGCTGCCACCCCACGCAGTGCTGATGCAACTTCCTGAACCCCCACCCCACAGCTTTCTGTGTCTCCCTGAGTCCCTACGACTGCCACCAACCCTGTGTTTGGCTCCCATGTGGTTACTGCAGCTTCCCATGACTCTGTAGCTCATGGGCACTGCTACACAACTACCATGATGGGCATCTCTTTAACAAAAATCTCAGTTTGTTTTTGACTTCTGCTTAGAAAATCCACAGGTTCATGACACTGAAAGAAGTAAAACCAGAGCTCCAGCACCTCAGGACTGTTTCAGCAGTATCACTGTGACACCTGATGACTCACATTGTTATTACTCCTTAAAATTATATCTGAACCAGGATTTAAACAGAGGTAAGCCATCTGATAATAGCAAACAATATCACCATCCAGGAATTTAAAAACTTTTCGTCTCTACTATGGAGAGAATTCTAAAAGAGGTATTATGACCTACCTGGGATGCATACAATCTTAGCCATAGCTGCTATGATTTTGAAACTTCATATTATATTCTTAAGGAAATGGTTTGATAATAGATTCAAGAATGTGAAACTTTTAGAAATGATACAGACTTTACAGACTAGTAATGAGAAATTGGCTGAAAGGATTCATACCATTGAAAATGATAACCATAATATGACAGGAAAAACTCACTCTATGACAAGGAGTTATGAAACTTAACAGTATGGTATTTAGAGATTATCTGAAAGGATTCATACTGTTAAAACTGACAATCAAAATCTGTTAAAAAATTTTGGACAAGCTAGCAGATAGATTATCCCTCCTGGAAAGCAATCTAATGCCAAATAATCTCTAAGCATGAGAATATATCATTAATAAAAACTTAAAAACTTGGAATCATATGTATGTGATGAGAACCAGAAATTAATTGATTTGATAAAATTGTTAGAAATAGTCGCAGGTCAAGAAAATACAGACTCTACAAAAGACAGTGATCCATAGATCTGAGACCCTTGAAGAACTTGTCAGAAATGGTAAGTGAGGAGATGAGTACAGACAAGGACAACAATAAAGACTTGATATCACCAGTATCTCTCAGAGTCAGAGATGAATTACCAAGAATTTTAGCTACTTATCCTGTTACTATTTCTGAAAATCCAGCAAATAGTTAACTCCCCAAAGGGTATACAGAATGTAAATGGGAGCCTATATGCATGAAATACCTAAAAGATATTAACCAAGCAGTAGTATCTTACAGTATGCATTCACCATATGTTAGGCAGTTGCAAAAAAGCATGGACTTCAAAATATAAGGTTACTTCACATAATTGACTTCTCAGCTGTATTAGAAAATAATACACAGCTATGGTGGAAGAGTTATTGTGGAGAGGAAGCTAAGGTCCTTGAATAAGAAAGTAGAGTCAGAAGTTTTCAGGCCTCTAAAGATCAAAGTTTTGGTGAGGACCATTATGCTGATCCGGATAGGCATGCTATATACTAAATTAGAAACATGTGAAAAATGTTTCTCAGTTAATCATAAAAGGAAAATTGAGACTTCATCAATTAGCAAGATAGACCCAGCAGAAATTGTTAGTATCATTCATTAATGATGATTTATAAATTATGGGAAGAAAGTGAACACTGGCAAAGAGCTTGTAGAAATTTTTTTTGAGAGAGGTTAGCAACAACTATCCCAAAAGTGAAAGAATTTGACTTATAAAGAGAACTAACTGGATTCTTCCTTGCATTGTACAGGACACATCAGTAATTTAAGCCTCTACATTCCATATACTGATGCAAAAAAAATCAGGAAAAGGCAGGTTACAAATCAGAAAATTTAAGTAAATTAGAACAAAGCCCTTATGACTCTGTCAAAAAGTCAGAATTATATGCTATTCTCATGGTACTAAGTGATTTTAAAGAACTTCAACATGGTTACCTACTCACAATATTCAGAAAGAGTTGTTTTGCATATTGAAACCACTGAATACCAGATATACATAAATATGATATATATGATAAATGTATGATATATGGTATATATATATTATATTTATACAAGATATAATCAGGAATAAGGATTACCCCAAATACATAACATACATCCAATCCCATACAGGTCTGTCAGTTCCTCTAGCACAAGGTAATGCAGACATTAATCAGTTATTGATTGGAAATGTCCTGAAGGCCTATAAATTTCATAAAAACAACATATCAAAAGCAAAGTTTTAATAAAGGACTTTTCCATCACATGGAAACAAGCCAAGGAAATTATACGGAGGTGTCCTACTTGTTCTTTATACAACCAAACACCACCACCCGCAGGAAGTAATCCCAAAGGAATGAAGTCTAGCAGATGGATTTGTTTCATTTTTACAATTTGGAAAATTAAAATATTTACACAAAACCATTGTTACTTTCCAGGTTTTCAAAGGGCAACTGCTTTGAGTTTGAAAAGGCTGATTCAGTAATTAAGCATTTTCTATAGTTTATGGCCATAATGGGTATACTTGCACAAATAAAAACAGACAATGCTCTAGGATATGTTTCCAAGAAAATGAAATAGTTTTTTTGCTTATTATAATATAAAGCATATTACAAGTATACAAAACAATCCTACATGTCAGGTAGCTAGAGAAAGATAAAACTGAACTATAATGAATATGTTAAATAGATAGAAAAGGATGATAAATACCCCCAGAAATAGATTGCAAAATGCTTTATTAACCTTGATGTTTCTTTTTTATCAAGTTTATTGAGCTATACATTTTTCTCTGCTCCCCTCCCTTTCTCTCCCTTCTTTTTCAACCCTCTCCCATGGTCCCCAGGCTCCCAATTTACTCAGGAGATCTTGTCTTTTTCTACTTCCATTGTAGCCATGCATGGATCTAACCTTGATTTTTCTTAATGCTAATGAGAAAGGAGCAACAGCTGCAGAGAGACATTGGACCATAGAAAAAACTTCTGTCTTAAATAAATTGGTGTACTTTAAGGATGTGTTGACCTCAGAATGGAAACAGGAGATGAGTTACTTTGGGGAAGGGGTTTCACTATTGTTTACAGGAAAAGAAAAGCTATGGATACTACCAAAATTAATAAAGATTTGGTTTGAAAAGGAGAAACCTCTTGATAAAGAGAAATGACAGCTTTCCCACAGAGGTGACAATTCTATAATTTATAAGGAAAACTCACAAGGGTTGGGGCAGGGTTTTGTTCTTGTCTTTGCAGGAAAATAGAAAATACTCATCTGAGAGAAGTCAAGGGACCTTGGATATCTAGGTGCCTAATGAAGAAAAGATAGCTGTCAAGAAAGAATCACCAAGCAAAGGAAAACATGACTTATGATATCAATATTCTCTGCAAGGTAAAAATCTCACTACCTAAACATACATGTCTCCTTACGTCTCAATATAAAGGTAGCCCCGTCTCACTTAAAAATCAAAACTGAACTTGGTTTTAGACTGTGGCTCTAAATCTAAGCATGCTTTTAGAAGAAAAATTCAGAGTTTCTGTCTCATATAAGGAGAGCCACCTGGTATAGGACAGAGGGAAAATAAAAATCTAGGGACTAAGGTTATCAAAACTCTGCTTTTAAAAATTCTACTTCTCCCCATACCTATTTTGGTCTCTATGATACCTTTCTTTGAATATACATCTATCGAAATTCAAATCTTTTTGTTTTGATATGAATAATGTTTAACTTTTCCAGAGTGAACAATCAATTTTCCTATACCCTGCAAAGACACCCCGTTTCATATGATGCCATTGAGCTGATAGCAGCACTTAGATATCGGCTTTGGACTACAAACAGTTCAAGACAATTTTGAGGTGTCTAGATGAGATGATTCAGGCTAACAGACTACTCTACCCAGGACTTGAGACATTTTCCCATTACACAGAGCAGTTGGACAGCAAATGTTTCAACCTTTCCCCATTAAGAAGTGACTGGAGAACAATGCAACCTTTCCCTTGCAAAGGTTCTAGCTTGTTAATTGGGTTTGCTCATCCATGATAGATAGACAACTAGAAACAGATAAAGGCTTGACATCTCTGCCTTAATTTTGTACTTATCTCTTGTCTCAAACATTGAGTCAGATTCCTGCTCAACTCTACAGACAGGTATGTCCATCATTTAGTAAGTACACATCTAAACCTGGCCATAATCCCTTTCAAGGATGAAGATGTTGAGACATAAGGATCTAAGGAATAGCTATCAAATTGAGAATGCCCAGTGATCCTCATACAAAGCCCTACAGTAGTACCCAGAAGTCCTGAGTCATTCTCTTAAAGCATCCAAAACTAGCAGAGCATTGCATGGTCCCTAAGCAGAGCCTGTCATCTCATAGAGGACAACCACTTAGCTTTCCTTTTAGAATCTCTGCTCTGAAAGGTCCACATCCTGCAAAGAAAATGTCTCCAGGAGGAGTGGAGATTTGCTCAGCACCAAGTGCAAACTGCTCCACCCCTAGAAGTGGTCATTTTCTGGTAATGTTCTGTGTGACCAGAACTGAGATAATGATCAGCAAGATTCAGTGTGACAAAGACTGTGTTGGCCTGAGTACAGAAATCTGAAGATGTGTCAGGAAGCTGTCTGTTCCTCCACTCCCCTGAATTATCATAGGAAATATAAAATTAGTCATTTGTCTTGATTCATTATATTTTGCTTAATTTCTGGAGAAAACATTAGTGGGACTCATGCTCCAAATCATTTTCTATCTTAGGATTCTGGTTACATTGTCCTTCATCTTAGAGACCTTATGATACGGGTGGTGAACAGATCCCATCAGGCTTGCCAGCTGTGCCCATGACACCCTTAATGTCACACGCTAGGCTTAACTGTGGTGTCTCTTTTGTCCTCTTCACATGGACCTGTTTACCCAACTTTTTTTCTACAACTTTCAATATTATTTTCTTAATTATCATGGAAGATGTTTTTTCTAAGCATTTTTTATTTACCTAATGGGCAGACTGGGTCTTCTGGAAAAGTATCTAGTGCTTTTAACCCAATCATCTGTCTAGGGACTCTGTTGACATTCTAATGTTACTTGCCCCTTTATATTTAATCACACGTTTATCAGTAAGTGTTATAACCCATTGCTAACCAGCACTTGTTTTAAAACCACAACCATTTCAGACATGACCATTCGAGCTGATGTTTCCTGATTTTTGAATAACAGTGTATTCCAAACATATAGGTTTTCCTTTTCCAAGACTAAATTTTGTCATTTTCTATAAATCCCAGTTCTTTTCACCAAATAATAATATGTAGAATCCAATACGAAACACATGGTCATGAGGCTTATAGTGTCAGTTATGGAGTGACAGTTACCAGCTTGGACTAATCACTGCTCTGTCCTCTATTCTGTCTCTAGAGATCTTGATCACCACCAATCAGAGCAGCCAGGATTAGACGTAAAGCAGGGGAGCAAAGATTATCTAAGCCACTGACCTCATGTGGAAACCCATGAGCAGTAACAGGTTCTTATTAAATGACGCAGTTTGTGATGCTAACTGATAGAAAGGACATGAACTTGGGAAATCTAAAAATGGATGGGCCCATAACTTTGGTGGAAAGTTACAGTCTGGATGTATTACAAAAAGAACTAAACTACAAATAAAAACATAAGATCCTGCTTTATCAGTTCTTGGGACCTGTGATCTTGAATAAGAACTCCCTCTGTATCTCTCTTCTTTGCAATCTGCTTATGGGGTGAAAGTAAATATTTATTCCTTTTCTTCCTGAGTATTAATAACTGTATTTGTAATGATTATCTGACACAATTGGCCTGTTAAATTAAGTGTGTAGTTTAGACTAAATGGCAACATTTTAAATAACTGTAGATGTGGTCTCTGTTGGTTGTTACTTTTATTTTACAACTGGCATAGATGGGAGAATTCTTTAAACTGGGTGAGGCAAGAGGTCTCTATGGGAAGAGAATTTTGGACTATAGTGAGGAGAAGGTTTGTTTATGGGCAGCAATGGGCCTGGAGGTACTGTAGAACAATGGTCTTGTACCCTGTAAAGATTTGTCACTTGCATTGGTTTAATAAAATGCTGATTGTCTAGTAGTCAGGCAGGAAGTATAAGTGGGGTGAAGATTATAGTAGAATTCTGGGAGGAGGAAAGGCTCTGTCTGCAGTCATCACCCAGATGCAGAAGAAGCAAGATGAGACTGCCTCACTGATAAAAGGTACCAAGCCACGAAGCTAACACAGACAAGAATTATGGGTTAATTTAGGATGTAAGAGTTAGTTAATAGGAAGCCTGAGCTAATAGGCCAACAGTTTATAATTAATGGAGGCTCTGTGTATTTCTTTGGGACTGAATGGCTGGGGGACCAGGCAGAGACAGAAACCTCTGTCAATATGGAGGAACATCTTCCTGTGGAAGCCATGATGATGATCTACTCTCATTCTTCTCACCATAGTCCTAGGAATTATCACACAAGGCATTTAATTGAAATGTAAAAAGGACCATATTTCTAGCCTCTCTGTATTTTATGGGTCTGATTCATTAATGAAGAATAGTTGAATAAGTGAAATATGTGTCTGAAGTTTTGTCTTTATAATTTTATATTATATATTATAATTTTTATAAATAGAAAGAAGGGACAGAGTCTCTGTATCTTATCAGCTCTCCTATTATAGTGAGTTGTGAACAGTGAGCAAAGGGACAGACAGTCCCAGATGGAAAGACAAAGAGGTCAGAACAAACCCAGGGCAGCCCAGCCCCAGTAAACACCGGTTCTGGATCAACACTAGCTGTGCAGGCAAATGCAGTCTCCTCCTGGTCTGAACCTCTGCATCATGAGAAGCAACACTGTCTTAGACAATCAGGCAAACTTAATGATCATATCAAGCATTTCAGTATGCCTTCTGTGCAGCGTTTAGTTGCCTTCTGCAGACAGTGTTAGAAAACACAAGCTTCTGTGTGAGAAAATCTGGTGGACACTGAGCTCTGGGAGAAGCACATTTGTCTAGGTCTGCGTCCTTTTCTCTACAGGGCTCACTGACTGCGGCTTGAAAGGCTGCAGTGGGATGCATCCTTCTAGGGGCAGCTCTGCTTCATCTATTGTCCCACACTTTCCTGCTCTCAGGTTGTTTGTTTTTATATGTTAATGCTTAGAACACAGTTATGAAATTAAAGAATTGCAAAATTACTTAACAAAACATATGCAGCATATATAATTCAATATCTAGAATATACCAGAACATTTGATTATGGATTCCACACCACTACCACTGCAGTCTTTAGAGTCATCACTGCATATCCCTTCCTGCATGTCAGGTGGCTCAGCAGATGCATGTACTAACTACAATTAACAAAGGCATTCCAATTTAAAAAGACCTATTCAGGGAGGGTTCATGGGAAAGAAGCCTATTTACTTAAGCAAATACCAGTTGAAACTATCTAACAACTAAAAACATTAAAATTCAACTCTCTTCTATGTAAGGAGTCATTCCTTAAAAAGAACTGTGCCACTCAAAATGTCTACACAATGGCAGGAATTCAGCTTTGTTGTTCTCAGCAAGAGGCATGGATTAGGACTGTGTTGTCAGTGAGGTAGGAAACAGAACAAAGGAAGTTGAAATCTCCATCAGAAGCAAGAAGGAATTGACACTGTGTGTGTGTGAGTACTGACTGAAACCAGCTGCAAAATGGAGATATATGGGAAGGCCCATCTGTCTGGATTCCAGAAAGAAGAGAAGGGATAAGGTGGAGCTCTGAACCCCCTCCTGCTTATCAGAACTCACCCATTGAGAATGGCAGAAAAGATTCTCTCTTCCTAAACTCTCCATTCTCCAAAAAGTGTTCCGGATTGAAAACGTCTGGGGTGGCCCATTCGTTGGGGTCCATGTGCAGTGCAGTCAAATTGGTCTGGAGTATGGAGCCCTAGGGAAGGCAGCAAAGACTCAAATAACATATGGACTAGACACACAGANAACGTCTGGGGTGGCCCATTCGTTGGGGTCCATGTGCAGTGCAGTCAAATTGGTCTGGAGTATGGAGCCCTAGGGAAGGCAGCAAAGACTCAAATAACATATGGACTAGACACACAGAGGGTTGGTTGTTGATAAACCTCCAAGCCTCAGTCTACTTACCTTCGGCAGATAGAATCCAGCCAGCGTAGTGTCAACTGTCACTTCCCTGGGAAGATTTAGAGGGATGATATTTCCCATCCTCTGCACCTCATGGACAACAGCATTGGTGTAGGGCATGGAGTCTCGGTCATTCAGGCTGGGCTGCTTTTTCGGGCCAATCACTTTGTCAATTTCAGCCTGTACTTTTTCTTCAAGAAAAAGGGAGGCTCTATTAAGTTTCAAACTTTAAACTTTAATGCTTTCTTCCAAAGATAGAAAAAGCCATCTTCCAAACTTAATTTGCTTTTATTTCATCTAGTGTCCTGATTGTGATGAATTAAAAATTCCCTATCCCTTAGGAAGCCTGATTTAGAAAACTGTAAACTCTATAACTTTCTTCAAGCCTACAGCATAACTATGAATTCCTATATATCCTGAAGTAATATGGCCATGGCCAAGCTCCTATCAGTATCTATTAAGACTTCTATAAATAAATACTTTTTACTGAATAGATTATCACCAACACACTTCTGTTTTATTCTCCTTGCAGAGACTGTGAATTCTATGATAAGGGCATCAACAGAGTTTTTGCCTGCTAAGGACCAATTTCCTTTATCAGAATTGGGAAATCTTTGTTGTATCATCATGCCACAAGGTGGAAAGAACTGGTCTAGCTCCTCTTTCTAAAGCATGAATTCCCTTCATAACAGGAAATTACATCCTCATACCATCACATTGGTAATGAAGTTTTAATGAGTTTATAAAGGAAGACACAAACATTGAGACCACAGCTTATCTACAGACTAATTTCTCAAAGATATGTGCTATCACGGGCAGTGAATTGCAATGCGTTTCTGGGCAGCCTTGATGATCAAACTAGAAATATTTTATGAGCATTGGTTTCTTAATCTGATTATTGAGAAAAACCAGTTTTATCACAAGGGGATTTTAAAATTTACATAAATTGGTATAATCATGATAACGCATGGTGGACGCTTCCTCTCAATATCTTCATTATCTTAGAGCAGTAGAGACTCAGCTGTTTCCCTGCTTCTCTAGCTAAAGAAGTCATTTCCCAGATGCCTTACAGAGCAGATGTGACAGAACTAAAACATAAGCAGACATGGTGTTTTATCATTGGGATAAAGCTTGTAGAGACAATGTCCCCTTCCTTCTCCAGTTCCCTCCCTGCGGTGCAAAGGCGGTGCTCATGGGAGCCACTGCAGTCTGCGAGCCTCACCTGAGCTCACCACTGCCACAATGTAAAAGAAACTCTAGGTCTTTTACAAGGTCCGGCATGGCTCTTTCTCTTAAGAGAGGTATATAAATGTCTAATGTTGGCAGTACTGTACTTATAAAAGAATTAAATGGGAATAAAATTTATATAAATCAGATTTTAAAAACTCTGATGATTTTGANTCAATATCTTCATTATCTTAGAGCAGTAGAGACTCAGCTGTTTCCCTGCTTCTCTAGCTAAAGAAGTCATTTCCCAGATGCCTTACAGAGCAGATGTGACAGAACTAAAACATAAGCAGACATGGTGTTTTATCATTGGGATAAAGCTTGTAGAGACAATGTCCCCTTCCTTCTCCAGTTCCCTCCCTGCGGTGCAAAGGCGGTGCTCATGGGAGCCACTGCAGTCTGCGAGCCTCACCTGAGCTCACCACTGCCACAATGTAAAAGAAACTCTAGGTCTTTTACAAGGTCCGGCATGGCTCTTTCTCTTAAGAGAGGTATATAAATGTCTAATGTTGGCAGTACTGTACTTATAAAAGAATTAAATGGGAATAAAATTTATATAAATCAGATTTTAAAAACTCTGATGATTTTGAGTTAGTGAAAATTCATGTCAGTGATCACCTTGAATTTTCAACAATCTTGCCTCAGTCTCTTAAGTATTTTGATTAATGATGTGGGCCACTAATCATAGCTCTTTTTTCAGTTTTTAATAGTATATTGATATAAGATTATTTACATGTTGAGGGATATTTGATCATGCTGTGAATCCCAAGTTTGTGTTTGTATTAATTAAATAAAATTAACCTTTGGTTGGGAGCTAAGTTAGGAACTAGTTCACAGAAAGTAATAACAGATTATCAGAGCACATCTCAAAGAGATAGACAGATGCACGGGAAGTAGTTTAGAGGGGTTTTAAGTGGTTTGACATTTTATGTTTTGGTGGAGCAGAGGGATGTGCTTTTGGGAGATACCAGCTATGAGAGAAGGTTAGCTAGCTGCTACTAAACCTCTCTGAGCTAGCAGGATATCATCTCATACACAATTATATTAATACATGTTATATATATATATAAAAAAATTATCTATATCTATATTATGCATATCAATATGCTCAAATTTTACTTCTAAGTAAAATGATAGAGATGTAGTTAAAGCTACCTTTAGCAGCAGTGGCAGAGCCAGTGCCTGTGGGAACAGAATTCCTGCAGGCTGTGCCCTGAGTGCCTGGGCTACTGACACAGAAACAGGAAGTTAACTGAATTGCAGCTGCTGACCAAAAAGGCAGTAGATTGAGGAGCAGCTACTGTGCTGAAGTTGAAACAACACATTTATCTACATTGTTGTATAAGTAATGGCAGGACCAGTGGATCTTGCAGAGCAAGCTATCTCTTCCAATTCATGCTTTGTCCCTCTTATATTCTACCTTCTATGTCTACAAATTGAACTATTCTAGAGAATTTGTATCCTTAAATATACAGGACTTTTGTCTTCCATATTCACACATGCATCAAGATGTTTTTCCTCGAGGACTTCTGTACTGAACTTTACTCATGGCCCATGAGTATCCTGGTTGCTTCATTGTTGACTACTGTTAATACTATAAAATGGACACAAATTAAACTTCTATCAATTCATATATCGGATGGGGAGAGGGCTTAACACTTATGGCCAAACCAGATGATGTGTGATTGAGCTTGGGATACCATCTGTATCTATATTATGCATATCTGAGTTACTATCTAAAATGCCTTTCTTCATGAAAGTTCCATTTTTAAGATTTTTAAAGCCTATTGATTTATGTTACAGGCTAATCTTCTGAAATACAGATTTCAGAGTATCAGTATATTTCTAAAAGCTTTTTAAATATATATATGAACATATATTTTTATTGTGTCTGTGTATGTGCACACTTGTATGCTGTCTTTCCCTGTGTACATATGGAGATTAAAGAACAATTTGTGGAAGTTGATCTTTCCAAGCATGTGGTTCCCAAGCTCAATCGCACTTCATCTGGTTTGGCCGTAAGTGTTAAGCCCTCTCCCCATCCGATATATGAATTGATAGAAGTTTAATTTGTGTCCATTTTATAGTATTAACAGTAGTCAACAATGAAGCAACCAGGATACTCATGGGCCATGAGTAAAGTTCAGTACAGAAGTCCTCGAGGAAAAACATCTTGATGCATGTGTGAATATGGAAGACAAAAGTCCTGTATATTTAAGGATACAAATTCTCTAGAATAGTTCAATTTGTAGACATAGAAGGTAGAATATAAGAGGGACAAAGCATGAATTGGAAGAGATAGCTTGCTCTGCAAGATCCACTGGTCCTGCCAGTATATATGTATAATATGTATATAGATGTATATTAATATGTATACAGATGTTATATTAATATGTATTAATATAATTTGTGTGTGTGTGTGTGTGTGTGTGTGTGTGTAAGTTAGAGTAAATTGGCTACCATGCAAGCATGACAACATGAGTTGGAATTACAGAACAGAGTTAAGAAAGCCAGGTATGGTAGTCTGTATTGTTTGTTGTTCTACTACTTGTGAGGCAAAGACAGGAATATCCCTGGTCTGGCATAGGGGCACACATGACAAGACATTAGATACCAGAATAAATAATTAGGACAGTACTCAAACTGGAAGGATTGTTACAAAGGAAGGAGGGTGTGAAAGGGTGTGAATGAATGTTGTGTGGCTAATTCACTCTCTGTGGAGCATACCACAATGTGAATTGACTTCTCTCTTTCTTGTGAGCTTCAAGATTGTTGAAGGTACAGACTGGAATATCTGCACTCCTGGGATCATCATAGTCCTCACAGAACATGTGACAGATGTGCTGTTTCCCGAGTGCACATGGCCTCACATATGCTCCTCCTCTTCCCACTCCCCCATCCTGTCTTCTGAACCTGTTCTGCCTTGGTTAGATGCTGTCACCACATCTCACCTTGGATTTCTGGGTAGASWGCCATGTAGAGCAGAGCCCAGCGCAGGGTCGTGGATGTTGTCTCAGTTCCAGCAAGGAAGAGGTCCAGAGTGCTGCAGATGAGGTTTTCTTCATTGAAACTTGTAGTAGTTTTGTCAGGGTGCTAGAAAAGACAGTGTGTATTTGTTCAATCATAAGATTTCTGATTGTCTCATAACACTGGTCCTTACCCTGAGGAATCAATTGCATTAAGTCATTCAGAGTGATGCTCCCTTTGATATTCTACAGGTGACTTTGCTGATACCAGAAACATGAATATGAATTTTCTGTGTTCATTGATTCTCCAATCTGCATCATGTTGCAAAATCAAACCGCACTGATTCCATCACTAGTTCTTTATGACAAACATCATCTTTCTCACTTCCTCTAGAAGCATCAGTTTGTTAATACTGCTCTAAATGTTGTTGTTCTCAAACCTGTACTTCATATGATAAAGGATTTGCCTTCTCCTCCGGGCATAAGTATTGCTTCTATCAATATTATGTTAGGAAGATGAAATAAGAGAAAAGATAATAAACACACACACACACACATTTACCATTGTGCCCCAGCCAGAGGAGGAGCCCATAATCCAGAGAGTTGAAGTTTCCATGACAAATTCAGCGATATGTATTTGCCAGAGGCCTTCTAGGATCAATAGGATCAAAACTTACATTTTACGGTATGGTTTGAATCCAGAATGTTCCCCCACACACTCATGTTTTAAATACTGGTTCCTTGCACTGACAGTATTTGTGGAAGTTTTTAGAAAAAGGAAGATAGCATCTAGCTGACGGGAGAGATGGTAGCTCCTAGAGTTACACCAAACCCATGGTTTCTTCCTTGCTTGCTGTTTCCTAATGCACTGTGATGTGAAAGCCTCCACCATACCCTTCTGCCTCATGAGCTGAGCTGCTTTGCCATTCACTTTGATGAACTGAAATGATCTGAAACTTGGCCAGATGACATTTTTGTTTTATTCAGTAGTTGCTCCCACAAATTGTTGCTACAATGATGCAAAACTAGCTAATATGTTCCCTCAGTGTCTTCTTGCCTTGTTCTATTATTGAATAGTACTCATATGGAGTCCAGGGAAAGGTATGTGTCTCACCTATGTATGTAAGTTAAATTCTATGATTTACTTAGTTGAAGTTAGTCTGTTTCAGTGGAGTCCCAGTTGTGGAGGGTAACCAGGCCTGGACCAACTCATAATAAAATAAAGCTCTAACATTTAACTGCTACATTTATTTTTCATCTAACTCCTCCAGATATGGGAGAAGGACCAAGGAAGTAAATAATATTAAAGAATCTGGGCATTTCTAGGACCTCAAGCCAAATGGTAGCAAATCAATCCTTTATTCTAAATCTTTATTCTAAAGACCCAAACAACCCAACGTTACGTTACCATGCATTTATAAAATGTTATTCCTATGTTTTACTTCTAAGGGTGTGTTAAGGAATGATCTACAAAGATGTTCATCTTGTCATCTTTGCAACCATGGCATGTTACCTGATGCACAAAAAAAATAGATCTTGAGGAAAAGGTTATCCTGAGTTATTCTTATGAGAGGGGCCTCCAGGGTTAGAACAGGAGAAATGAGATGTAAAAGGATCAGAAAGGAAAGAGATGATATAATCTCGGCACTGAAGATGAAGCAGGGAACCACAGCAACAAACATCAATGTCCCCTAGGAGATGGGAGACAGAAGGCAATGACGTTTCTATTGTTTCCCAAAGTCAGTTGCCTGGCTGGCAGGATTNTGAAGCAGGGAACCACAGCAACAAACATCAATGTCCCCTAGGAGATGGGAGACAGAAGGCAATGACGTTTCTATTGTTTCCCAAAGTCAGTTGCCTGGCTGGCAGGATTACAGGAACGATCTAGAACTATGAGAAAGTAAATTTCTGCTATGCTAAAACCCTACCTTTGTGGTAGCCTGATGCTCAATCAATTGGAAGCTATTCTATACCACCCTTTCTGTAAGAAGACCCAGGGACTGTCTTCCCCACCTTGGTCATTTCCTTGAGGAAAGCATCAATGAAGTCCCTCGGCTCATCAGGGTTCCAGTTTCGGCGGTGTTTGTCAACTATATCAGAAACATATGACTTCAGTTCTCTCCAGGTAGCCAGTGTTGTTTGGTGTGATCCAGGAAGATATCTCATTAACCATGGGAAGATGTTATAGAGCTAATTAGGGAGAAGAAAATGATCATGGAGACAACATAAAATCACTTTGCGTTTCAAGACAGTCTTTACCTCTTAATCTCCTACACTGGAACATCTGGACTGCTGTTTTTCTTCATACCCCCTGGTGGATATTTCAATACTCCCATCTAAAGTATACCAGGTTCAGACCACTTCTCACTCGTCCAACTCTTTCCTATCTAGGACACACATTGGCACAGCATTCAGTAGCTGTCCCAATTTTGATTCGAATGTCATCAAAGACAATGAAGGGTCAAAGGATGCAGGTTTTGGAATGTGAGATCAGACTGGGAAGCATATAAGGTCAGGGAGATAGCCCCACCTGCAGTGGCTACAAATTGAACTTACCAACTGAAATTAACCCTGAAATTCGATATTTCTGAGTCTGAAATCATGGACTGGATTATGGAGCTAACCTTCTGTGGTTCATTGCTGCAGAATCGAGAAATTCTGACCTTACAGGGGTGTATGTGACATGCAGAGGGGTATTCCTGCTTCAGCATAGTGATTGGTACTCAGGGATCCCAGAATGAGTGAAAGAAGATGTAATTTAGAAAAAGTGGCATGCAAGAGAAAGATGCCATATGAAAGAGCCCAGGTGGAGCGGTTTTATTTATTTATTTTTGTAATTGGGGCAAAGTAAATGGGAAAAGGGGGGAGGGAAGAGCAGAGACCGACCTCTGAGGTCAGGAGTGGCAGAAAAGAATAAAGAGACAGACAGACAGGCAGACAGAAAGAGAGAAAGACACACACACACACACAGATGGGAGATGGGCAAGGCCCATTTAAAAGAGAACACAGTGAATGTGCACAGGAGGTGCTCTTAGTGGTTACAGCTGAGGACATATACCCCAATGTCAGGCCAGTACAGATGCCTGAGTACTAACAGCAGGTCCTCTTGCTTCCCATACATTTGGGATGCACCCCCACCTGAGAGTCTTAGCAGGGGTTTTAAGCTAGGAAGTCTTGATGGTGTGAGAATATGTGCCATAATCACAAAATGTTAAGGTAATTCTGGCCTGCAGAGGATAATGTTACCTACAGAATAAAAAGAGCATCCATGAAGACAATTCTGAAGAAAGGAGATGCTTGCTCCAGTACAGACTCAGCAACAACATGCCCCACAGATAAAACAGGAGCTCACAGGCTCGGCTCATCTCCTCTATGCATGTAATAAGCTAAAGGAAAAACAGGAGCCCAGAGGCTCGGCTCATCTCCTCCATGCATGTAACCAGCAGCCTCCAAATTTTATAACCCAGAATAAAATTGGGTCAGTTGTCTTTTCTTTATGGTTTCTCTTTTGTCTTTTTTCCTTCATATTTGCAAATTTTTTTAAGTGGACAATGTTTTTCTTTAACTGTTATTATTACGTTTTTAGTTTTTATTCTTTTTCATGAATTCATCTAACACCATTTATCAATAACATTTCTCATCCATAAATTATTTTCATAAGCTATGATATTCCCTTGCATTTAGTAGTATTTTGAATTAATTGAGTTTTTAAAATAGTACCTTTATATTTTACTTATTTTTTATATTTATCTTATTTTATTTCTCAACTTTTTCATTACTGAGTAATATTTTTGATGCCCCCTTATGTCGTTTGTATTTTTCTCTTCTCCCTCATAACATTTCTCTCCACTCCTTATTGAATCTTGCCTCTCTTCTTTTTCTCCATTTCCTGATCTCCTCCCTTTATCTCACTTATTTACTCTTTCCACACTTACCTTCAATAACTTTGTCTTTCAAGCAAATTACAAAAAGCCTCCACATTATGATTTCAACAGAGACATGATAGTGAACTATCAACTATTTTAAGTGTGTTTTTAGATCTGTATAGTGTAATATTGCTGCTAGAGGAGTTTGTTTCTACTTGCAAAATGATACTTGCCTTTGAGAACAGGCTGCTCAATATGAAGATCATTTCAAAGAATCCAGAAGAGATATCCCTATCAATAGATGCAGACATTAAAACAAATGCATGAAACAAAAAGGGAAAGATGATGCCTCAAAAAATTATAAGTCAAATGACATATATTTCAAAGACCCTGAAATATGTCAAATGTTGGGTATCCAAGCATTTTCTGATCAAGATGATCAGAGATTGAAAGGAGATACAGAGAGGCAAAAGAGTCCAGTGTGGGCTCCAGGGGTGAAAGTCAGCCGAGTGGAGGAAACAGGGAAGTAGGAGAGAAGCAGCATAAAGATGAAAAGTGGGCAGGATAGGAGAAAACACAGCAAGGAAACTGAGATTTTTATAAAAACAAACAGGAAATAAAAGTGTTGGATAGTTTAAAGCTGAACCAAAAGCGAAACNGAATTCAATGAAATTACAGGAGAAAGTTTCCCAAGTCAGAGAAACGAAAAGACATTCAAATACAATAGTCATTTAGATCCCCAAATAAACATGAGTAAATAAGAACATCTCCATCAAAACTGTAAAGGAAAGCAGCAATATTTACATTTTAACAGAGATGGCTCAGTTAGTAAAAGTGTTGGCTGCACAAGCCTGACACCCACATGCATACCCCCAACAGAGATGTAATTAAATTTCTAAAATTATGTTCTAATGGAAATATTCTTACTGACATGCAGTGACTGAAATGACCATCATGACAGCCCTGAAGAAGATACTTAAGTGAGGGCTGGATACAGAGAAGGAAGAAAGATGAGTCTCAATCATGAGAGCACAGGGAAGAACAAATGGTATGAGAACAGCTGGATAAAGCAGGGACAGGAAGGAATCCATCGTGTCTAGCACAGTAAACAAGCAAATCCTTAGTAGTAGTCGATGGAAAGTAAAAAACCAAATAATCCAAGCAGCCAGAAAAAAAAATAAAATAAAACTGACGGAATTACCATGACTAATCAACCTCTCTCCATAATAACCTGAAACAATACAGGAAGCAAAGAGAAACTGGAAACAAACTATTTGATGTTAAAACAAAATTAGCTAGAGGAGATAAAGAAAGCTACTATGTGTTCATAAAAGAACAATTCATCAGTTAGAACAATTGTAAATAATTTGTGATTCCTAATTTCATAAGGCAAATAACAATGAACATGAAGTTCAGACAGATTCTCATGAAATAATTATGGTAATGTCAGCACTCCACTCCCATTCCTGCATAAGTCATCCCAAGCAAAATCCGACAGAGAAACCTCAGAGCTAAACTGCATGAATCAAATACACTTAACAGACATCTAAAGAGTATACCATCCACATGAAACCAAGAATATTTGCTTCTTAGCTGAACCTGGAATTTTCCTCTAAAATAAGGCCCAAATCTTAGCAAATACAAAAGAATGAAATAATCTGTTATATTCAAATAGACTATAGTGTAATAAAAAATAAAAAAATCAATAGCAAGAAACACTACAGAAACTACACAAATATATAGACTAATAAATCGTTGAATGAAAACACCTCACTGAAAAAACATGGAAAAAACTGTCAAGGTCCTAGAACCAAATAAAGATGAAAGTTCAACCTACCAGACCATTTCCGAGAGAGCCAAGGCAATTCTAAGAGGAACGTTTGTATAGGAATGAGCACAGGGACAGACAACCCAACAACATGGGGGGGGGGTAAAAATTTATGTCTAAATGAAAACACAAGAAAAATGAGTGGATGTGGCAGCATGAACAATTAGAATACTCACAATAGTGTTATTAATACAAACTTTAGCTTAGAAAAAACTGGATGTCTAACCACTGAGAAAAGATTAATAAACAGTGACAACAGGTTAGCAAAGAGAAGCATGTACACAGGATTATAGCTAGAAAGTATACTTATAGTTCACATGTGAGGTGTGAAGTGGCAAGAGAGAAATAAAGTCACAGTCAGCAATAAGATCTTCATACTTAAAAAAAGAGAAGCATTTGGCCATGCATGGCTACCATATAAATGTTGGGACTTCATTAAAATATCAGAAGCATTTTTTTACACAGTAAGTTTTTTCTTATTAAGTACTTCTAAATCAGCATATTAATTTGTACCAAACTCAATTAAAAGACATTATGTTTAAGCTTCAAAAAGTGCTGGGAACCAAAAGAAAGAGCCTACTTGTACTTGAATTAGCCCCAGCCCAATTTTCTCCCAAAATAAAGGAAACCAGAATACTTACATGGACCATTATTGAGGAACCCAAATACATGGCCTCTTCCAGTAACCTCAGCAGCTCCTGAAACTGCTCGTCATGGTAATCAAAGCGCTCACCAAAGGTGATGGAGCAAATGACATTGGAAACAGCATTGTGGATCTTCAAGTGAGGGTCAAAAGGCTGCCCTGAAGATGAATAAAGAAAAAGATGCATCTTTCAAAGATACTGGTTTGTTAATTCCATACGACAGAGAAAGATACATAACAGAGAGCCATATAAGAGGCTCTGGGTTAGGTTGCTATGAAGTTTAACATACACCAAAAAAATCTGTCAGTATCTGTGAAGCCAGACTGATGACCAGGCCTTAAGTATAGTAGTGTGTCTCATGACTGTTTGAGTGCTTAGTTTCAGAACTCCAGGGGTAAGGTCATGGCTACATGTTCACTGCGCTATCCTCAGTTCTCAGCACAGTGCAGAGGCCAAGCCAAGCACGTAGACATTTAGGAAGAATCTGCTCAATGAATGAAAGGGCCATAGCCTCCCACACCTGCCCTGTGGAATGCCCACCTTTCTCCTCTTTTATGGCCCCCACAAAGTGTCGAGCTTCTTCCTGTATGCGATGCTCTATGCTCTTCTTTCCCAATCCAAAATTCCTCAGGGTCATCAGGGCGAACCTTCTCTGCTCCTTCCATGTTTGGCCACTGGCGAAGACCAATCCTGGAAACAAGCAATTCAGCCTTACGACATTGTGATTCTGGTTTAAAATTACCTAACAAACAGAATGGCCACATATATGAAGGAAAGGAGAAGAGCCAATAATGGACTTGACAGCTGTCTAATGAGAGAGAATATCACAAAACAAGGAGCATAGTGGCTAGCATCTCCTGGTGACTTGCAACACCACAGTTCAGTCAGTATTTCTAATATATTCTTTACTTTGATACTCTTAGGAAATCAAAAGGCTTACTATCAGAACATTCCAGTTCTATTACAATGGGTAGAAAAATGAGATGCAAGGATGAAGTACATTTTAAGGGAACTATGTACACAGCATAATTATATATACAAAACAGTTGTTAAGCAAGAACTATAGTTACAATATTTAGTTCATCTACATTTGACAAATTAAAAAATATACTCTATTATCTATTCTATCTTAGAGGGTTTTTTTTTTTGAAACAGGGTTTCTCTGTAGTTTTGGAGCCTGTTCTGGAACTAGCTCTTATAGACCAGGTTTGCCTTGAACTCACAGAGATCCACCTGCTTCTGCCTCCCGAGTGCTGGGATTAAAGGCATGTGCCACCACCACCCAGCTGAGTCTAAAGTTTTATATCTAATTTATCTTTTATCATAACTAAGGAAAACAATAACTATGTGTGTTCAACTCTTCATAAACCCCAGAAGGATATAATATTACCTAAGTAAATGGGAAGGGCATTGTAAGCAACTTCCAAAACTCTAGAATTGATAGAGACATCTCCCTGAATGGACAGTCTACCAAAGTTCTTCTGTAATGTTGGGTTATCTGTCTTCAGCTTACTGGCCCATAACATCTGGCAGACTTTTCAGCGAAGTAGGGATCTATTCTGCCTTCTAATGACAAAATTCATCCTTGCTTTTTTCCTGTGTCTTGCAGAATGTCTGGCAGTTTCTTCTGTGAAGCAGGAACCCTAAAGGATCATTCCATCTTTTGGAAAGCTCAGCAGTCACTTTTCTGTGGGTCCTGAAATTCCAGTCTATACGGCATACCTTCAAGTAGTCCAGGCAAGAACAGTTTCTCACCCAAATGGCTAGCTTTGTCACACACTGAAGGCAAATTAAAGAATACATTTCTTCACTGCCCATTAATCTCTCTGAAGTAATTGGTACTGCCAGAAGCAGATATGTCTCACTGTAGAGAAAAGTTTAAGTTCTTAAAACCTTTTAAATGCCATATTCCATAGGTATCGAAGTGTTGAAGGTAATCTATCTAAATGAACTTATATCTCTATATCTAGAAAAGCTAACATGACTAAAGGTTTGATTATTGTAGATGACTACATATTAATCTGTATTTTTAAATTATATATTACATTTTTAAATGAGCTGAACAAAAATGTAATACCTTAAACAAGAGCAGAAATACATATACACAGTGTAACAAAATTGACCTTAAATTTGTATCAAGTTCCATACCAATGCAAAGTATTCATCTCTATATCATATCCCCCTTTAAATAAAAGCAAATATTTATAAACAAAATTTAAATTTTGTTAAATTTAAAATTTAAATTTTGGGAATTGGGACATTGTTTTCTCCAAACTGCTTCCTGCTGTTTGTTGGGCAAAGTATTTTTAGGGTTCATAGAGGCTTTCAGGGGATCTTGTTCCACAAACCACATTAGACTGAAAGGAACCCACAGGTTCTCATCTTCTATGGAAACAAAATCAGAACCTCTTTTCCAAAGCAACATATCCCTAGAACCAAATTGTAAAATCAAGATACCTTTATGTTGGCTTAACTTAGTAGCCTCCAGTATCAAATGTCTCTCTGCAGTTAAAAAATTCAAAGAAAACACAATAATATACATAATCCAGACTCTCTGTGCTGTAGAATGTCTTACAGCCAGTGGTTACCTGCCCATTGGGGCATGGCCTCTTATACTATATAAGCTGATGCAGAGTATGCATCCATTCTCTATTCCAACCTCTATGTTCCTGTTGTGAATTTTGGTTTCTGATCTCCATTCAAGCAGAAGATTCTGATTTATGAGTCTACTCCTAAATAAATAACCATCTATTTTCTCAGTTCTGAGCTAGTTTGGGATTTCTTTTAAGCATCCTTTCAAATTTGGCACCCATGTGGAATCAGACTCCACGCCTACCAGGTGGATGGGCTAATGGCCTAGCCAGTCCATGGCCCAGACAGTCTCCCATATCTGCCTGTTTGGCTTGCTTTTACCTAAGCAGTTTTTGCAGAATCCCCACCACAGTGGAGTTTATTGTTTGTGGCAACTTGTAAATTTCCCAAGAGCACACACGACTGCCACATTCCCTGGCATGTTTCCTCGCTGTGTGGCCACTTGTGCAGCTTCCAGTTTCTGCTCCCTGCCCAAGAGTTCTGGGTTTCTTGCTCCATGTATGGAATTGATTTAATTGCTTTTAATTTGTCAAGCAAAGCATATTTCTCAGTATTTAACCAGTACCAAGGCGGGAATCTAAAGCAACTCAGAAACTAAAGCAGCTCAAGACTGTTCCTTTTGCCACCATGAATCTGCAACCACGATATCTGCTGGATAATAAAGATTACTACACCTAAAACAATTTGCTGGATCTCATAACAGGTAATTAATAAATCAATGTGGCAGATTACATTAATATTGAAACTTTAGTAATTTCCTTGCTAATACTATGGATTGTATTCTCTGAGGTTGATATGGCTATAGTGATACTTCAGTTCATTGGGTATTGGGATTCAGTTTTCTTCTCCATATTCTATCATAAAGAAAGAATATGGCACTTTTAGGAATGATACAATCTTTACAGATTAATAATGAACAGCTCATTGATAAGATTAATACCATCGAAAATCAAAGGTTGCCTCAAAAATTAATACTATTAAAAAGGATAACATTAATTTTATAGACAAAATTAAATCCATATCTAAGGATACTAAGAAGTTATCTGAAAGAATTCATACTGTTGAATTTGATAATCACAATTTGTTTAAAAAATTATGATAAGTTAGCAGATAGGCTGTCTCTCCAGAATGGCAATCTGCACACTATTCAAGTAATGTCCAAGGATGGGGTGTTATCTTTAAAGGAGAAACTTCAGATCTTGGAATCACATGTGCAGAATGAAGACCAGAGGCTAGGTGCCTCAATGAAATCACTAGAAATATATACAGGCCAAGAGATTCAGGCTTTACAAAAGATAATAATAAAAAGATTTGAAATAATTTAGTAAATTATTGGAGCTGATGAACAGGGAAAGAAGGCACAAGAGCAGGATTCAACATCACCAGTAGTTGTCAGAGATTACTTACCCACGGTTTTAGCTTCCTACCCTGTATTCTACTCTGAAAAAGCATCAACTTCTAAAGGTCCAAAAGGATCCAAAGAAGGTGGATGGATACCTATAGGAATGAATGATCTAAAAGAAATTAATCAAGCTGCTGTAACTGTGGCTTGCAATCCACATTTGTTAAGGAGATGATAAAGTTATAATCTTCTAGAGTTAAAGCCATCCCACATGACTGGCTTCAATTAGTTTCAGCAGTCCTGGATGAAGGACCTCAATTAATGTTTAAAATTTATTTCAGAGAAGAAGCAAAATGTTTGGAACAACATGGAAAAGCAAAAGGCCTTGGGACTTTCCAAGATCAAATTCTTGGTGAAGGCCCTTATGCTTACCCACAGGTTCAAGCTCTTTACGATGAACAAATCTTGTCCCTATGCCACCAAGCAGCCTTAAATGCTTTGGGCAGGATTCAAGAACTAGGAAAATGAATTGAATCATATACCAGGATTAAACAGTGCCAGAAAGAACCCTTTACTGCCTTTTTACAAAGATTAACTAAGGCCTAATAAATAGGAGTATCAGATCCAGATGCTAGATGAGTACTTATTGAATCTCTGTTTTTTGAAAATTCCAACTTAGAATGCAAAAAAGATACTTGGGCCTTTAAAGGTTAGATCAGCACCTATAGATGAATGGATCCTGCATACAATGAACATTGAGACATTTGACTATAATACTGAATCTTGGGTAAGAGAAGCAATTTCCAAATAAATGAGGAGACATCAAAATGCCAAATGTTTTAATTGTGGTAGAATAGGACATCTGAGAAGGGATTGTAGACAAGGAATTCCTAGGAATAATGTCTCCTCTAGGAATGGCAAGAATAGGAGAACTCAGCCTTCAGGAATATGCAGAATGTGTGGCAAAGGCCAACATTGGATCAATGAATGCAGATCAACGAAAGACAGACAAGGCAACTCAATACCATCAGGAAAATTCTTGAGGGGCCTCTTATAGGCCCCTAAGCCAAAAGTGGCCCAGGCATTCCCAGTAACTGTGGAGGGCATGTCTTGCCAGGAAAATTAAAAAATCCAGAGCCTGCTATAAAAAATCATACTGTTTTAGATGATGGCATAAACATGGAGGATCAGTCAAAAATTCCAAAAGAAATAGGAAACGTATATTCTGGCAGGCTTTAGTAAATGATCAAAGACTAAAACTAAGAGTGCATATAAATGGCATTGTAATTGTTGGTTTGATAGAGACAGGTGTGGATGTGAGTATCATTACTCCAGAATCTGGGTATCCAAATTGGCCTGTTCAAGAGGCAGATGTTCAATTTCTAGGAATTGGAACCATATCTCAAGTTAAACAAAGCATGAGATGGGTTGACTGTATTGGGCCAGAAGGTCAGAAAGGGAAGCTAAGGCCATATGTCACTAATATTGCAGTACATTTATGGAGTTGTGACCTAGTACAGCAATGGAACATCAAGATTAACATTCCTGGAGTCCCAGGAACTCATAATTCTGGGTAGGGTATTATAAGGTACTATACATAAATGCCACCAGCCATTCAGGCTGTACAAGAACATAAAGCAACTAGCAAACCTTTAGAAGCACCAACAGACCTACCTTTAAAATGGTTAACTGAGAAACCAATATGGGTTAAGCAGTGGCCTCTAGCTGAAGATAAGTTGCAGGCTTTAGAACAGCTGGTATAAGAGCAACTAGATGCTCACCATATTGAAGAATCAACCAGTCCTTGGAATTCTCTTGTATTTGTTGTCAATAAGGTAATTCAACCTATGGCCCCTCTGTAATCTGGAATTCCTCTGCCTTCTCTATTACCAAAAGGATGGCCTCTTGTAGTTATTGGTTTGAAAGATTGTTTCTTCACTATACCTTTACAAGAAAAGGATAGAGAAAAATTNGTTAAGCAGTGGCCTCTAGCTGAAGATAAGTTGCAGGCTTTAGAACAGCTGGTATAAGAGCAACTAGATGCTCACCATATTGAAGAATCAACCAGTCCTTGGAATTCTCTTGTATTTGTTGTCAATAAGGTAATTCAACCTATGGCCCCTCTGTAATCTGGAATTCCTCTGCCTTCTCTATTACCAAAAGGATGGCCTCTTGTAGTTATTGGTTTGAAAGATTGTTTCTTCACTATACCTTTACAAGAAAAGGATAGAGAAAAATTTGCCTTCACAGTGCCTAATTATAATAATTCTCAGCCTACTAGGAGATATGAATGGACTGGCCTCCCAAAAGGAATGCTCAATAGCCCCATATTGTACCAATACTTTGTAAATCAGCCATTGGAAATAACATGTTTATTTCCTAAGTCTATAGTTTACTATTACATGAATGCCATTTTGCTATCTGATTCAAACATGTATACTAAGGTAAAATACTAAAGAAAGAATAAACAAGGAAGTTTCATACTAAAGAAAGACTCTTTGAAGAAGCAAAGAAAGTTCCGCCAAAATGGGGATTACAAATTGCTCCTGAAAAAATACAGAGGGGAGATTTTATCAATTACCTAGGTTACAAAATAGGTTTGCAGAAAATTAGGACACAAAAGGCACAAATTAGGAGAGACTGGTTGAGGACTCTTAATGACTTTCAAAGATTATTAGGAGACATTTCCAGTCTACAACCGGCTGTTGAGATAACACCTGATCTAATAATTCATTTAAACAAAACCTTAAATGGTGATAAAACTTGAACAGTCCCAGAGAATTAACAGCTGAAGCAGAAAAGGAATTGAAAATTGTTGAAGAAAAATTACAGGAGGCACATGTGGACAGGGTGAATCCAAATCTTAATTGTATTCTAGTCATATTGCCTTCCATAATTTCTCCTACAGGAATTTTAATGCAGAAGGATGATATTATATTAGAATAGATCCTTTTACCACATAAACCAAGCAAAAAATTAAAACTTATGTGGAAAAGTCTCTGAATTAATTCTAAAAGGTAAATTGAGACCTTATCAAATAGCAGATATAGACCCAGCAGAGATTATAGTGACTTTCACTACTGATGAAATAAAGTTATGGGAAGACAGTGAACCATTGCAAAGAGCTTGCACTATTTTTTTGGAGAAATTAATAGCAACTATCCCAAAATTGATAGACTTAACCTTATATAGAGAACTTCTTGAATTCTTTCCTGAATTGTACGTGAAGCTCCAATAAATGGAGCCTGTACATTTTATACTGATGCAAACAAATCAGGGAAGGCAGGATACAAATCAAAAGAATTAAGTAAGGTGGAACAAAGCCCTTATAATTCTGTCCAGTAGGCAGAATTATATGCTATCCTCATGGTGCTAAGGGATTTTAAAGAACCTCTTAAAATAGTTACTGATTCACAATATGCAGGAAGAGTTACATTGCATATTGAAACTGCTGAATTTATAGCAGATGATAGAGAATTGACTTCAGTATTTATCCAGGTGCAAGACATAATCAGGAATAGGCTTTTTCCTATATACATAACACACATCTGATCCCATATGGGTCTGCCAGGTCCTCTAGAACAAGGTAATACAGAAGTTGATCAATTATTGATTGGAAGCATTTTGCAGGGGTCAGAATTTCATAAAAAATCATTTTAATAGCAAAGGTTTAAAGAAAGAGTTTTTTATTGCATGGCAACAAGCTAAGAAGATTATAAAGAGATGCCCAACTTGCTCTTTCTATAATCAAACACTGCTACCTGCAAGGACTAACCCAAAGGGTACTCAAAGGAATGAAATCTGGTAGATGGATGTGTCCCACTTTGCAGAAATGGAAAATTAAAATATGTACACCACACCATTGACACTTATTCAGGTTTTCAGTGGGCAACTGCTTTAAGCTCAGAAAAGGCTGATTCAGTAATCACACGTTTATTAGAAGTTAAGGCCATCATGGGTATACCTGCGCAAATAAAGACAGATAATTGTCCAGCATATGTCTCTAGGAAAATAAAACAGTTTTTTCCTTATTACAATATTAAACATATTGAAGGTATACCACATAATCCTACAGGTCAGGTGTTATAGAAAGACCAAATCAAACTACAAAATATATGTTAAACATACAAAAATGGGTGGAAAATGCCCCCAGAACTAGATTACATAATATTTTATTAACCTTGAATTTTCTTAACACTAATGAGAAAGGGACAACAGCAGCAGAGAGACATTAGATAAAAAAAAGTCTTCTCAATTAAATCAACCAGTTTATTTCAAGGATGTGTTGACCTCACAATAAAAACCAGGAGATGTGCTACATTGGGAAAGGGGTTTTGCTCTTGTTTCCACAGGAAAAGAAAAATTGTGGATACCATCAAAATTAATAAAGGTTCGATTTGAAGAGGAGAAACCTCTTGGAAAGGAGAAATGACAGCTCATCTACAATGGTGACACCATGCAGGTGGTAAGGAAAGCATATAGGGTTGGGGCAGGGTTCTGCTCTTGTCTTTGCCAGAAAATACACATCTTCAAAAATTCCAGAGACCCTGGATGGTTGAATGCTGACAGAAGGAAAAATAACTATCCAATAAGGATCATTAAGAAAAACAAATACCACTTGTAAATACAGGTGATAAAACATATACATATATACATGTATATATATATCTGTATGTATGAATATATAGAGCTGGCTTTGGAGTTGGACACTGGCTCTGTCCCTCTCTAAATCCAAACATGTTAAAACAAAAATTCAGAGTTTCTTTCTTGTGTCAGGAGCCATGATATGGGACAGAAAGAAAAATAATTTAGAAAAAAATACTTTTCTTCATATCTATTTTTGTCTATATCTTACCTTTCATTGAATATATATGTCTGTATATGTCTATATAAATAATGTTTTAGTTTTCCACAATGAACAATGAATTATCCTGTAGTACTCTTTGAATTTTGCAGGAAGAATATGGGGCCCCACAATAACAACTCCACCTCATTGATATGATGTCATGATGCTGATAGCACTACCACAAGACATGTTTTGGATACCAGCTGCTCAAGATGATTCCAACCTGGTTAGCTGAAATGGTGCACTTTTTTTTTATAACATTCTTGCCAGACCTCCGCCAAATACTCAGAGGTTATTTTCACTTATACCAGACAGTAATCTTGGAACTTAACCACCATTTTACTTGCACAGTATCCCATAGAAAGAACATTACCCCCATGACAGCTGGAAGTAATTCTAGAAGATGATATCCCCTCTCCCAACAAAATTTGTCCTCAGGGTTAGGGATATCATTTAGGGGTTGATTATAATTGGTATAGGGTTGGGGATTGGGAAGGAAATTTTATAGGCTCAGGTATCTCTTTAAAAAAAAGAGGGGGGATTGGCTGGGATAATAGATTAGTATGATCTTACTCACATTAATAATAATAATAATAATAATAATGAGTAATAGTGAACACTTGTGAGCAATTATTTATAGGCAATTACATTGGTATAGATTCTTGTATATTGATACGAAGCTAAATTTTATTGAATATGTATGTATGCATGCTTCTACCTCTGCTTAAAACATTTTTTATATATTGATATATATATATATATCATATTGCAATATACATTTCTACCTATGATCAAAATACTTATATATTGTTTACATTTTGAGGTCTTGTCCTCATTTGTTGCACAATTGATTATTGTATAATATTCTAATACAAAGTCTTAGTCTTTAAGTTATATAGGTATTAAGAATTATAGATCCATAATCATCTATGTTTGTCATACTTATAATTAGACTAATCAGGTTCTTTAGACACATAGAAATTATATTCTGCATAGATAAGTAATCTTCAACCACTACAAAGAGCTGTAGATTATGGCATTTAAATGACATATGATTCTGTTGAAGTGAGACACAATTGCTCCTGGCAGCACCAATCTATTCCCAAGAGAATGTTGAGCACTGAGGACACTCTACTTGGAACTTGTTTTCTTCTTGGCAAAACTGGCCTTTGGGCAAAGAAATGCCTATGCCTCAACCACTGACAAGATACATGATATCCAGAAATGGATAAGCAGGATTGTCAAATCTTGCCAAGACAGGATAAGATGGTTTTGAAATATTTCCTACCTCTGAAAATGGCACATAAATTATTCTAGGCCTTAGCCAAAGTTGAATGTGTCAATGTTGCAAATGAGACTTTGGTTGATTGCCCAGGTAGCCAGTTATCTGTCATTTGTTGTACATTTTGGAAGTTACTTGATTGCACTTCCTGTTTACTTAAGTAACATTATTTTCTTTCTCGGATCTTCGATGGGGTTGAAGACTAGATAGTTACTTTCTTCTCATGACTTGACCAAGTTATTTATTATACTAGTTAGGATAGGATAATTATTGAATATATTTGTTCTTATTGTAAATAATTTTGTATTAGGCTTAGAACTCTCGTATTTAAACAGAAGGGGGAGGTGCTGTAGGAAGTCTTACAGCCAATGGTTACTCACCCATTGGGGCATGGCCTCTTATACTATATAAGTCGATATAGAGCATGCATCGGCTCTCTTTTCTGGCCTCTGTTCTGGTTGCCAATTTTGGTTTCTAATCTCCATTCAAGCAGAGGATTCTGATTTGTGAATCTACTCCTAAATAAACAACCATCTATTTTCTCAATTCTGAGCTAGTGTGGGATTTCTTTTAAGTGTCCCTCCACGTCTCTGTGTATATTCCATCTTTTTGTGGCTTAATTTTCTTTACTTCTTTAATCTATGACACTGTCTCTTTAAAGACTTGCTTTATTTTTTTAAAACGATTTGTCTCTTTTTATAACTGTCTATACTCATTTTCTTCTCTCTCCCAAGTCTACGTACATTCTTTAAACACACTATGACCCATTCAGAGAATTATTTCTATATGAATCTGTCTTTATTTTGTATCTGTCACCATTTTCGAACCAGGGGTGCTTTTAAAATGGTAAGTAAGCAGCTTGGTTGCAGCAGCTGTGGATGCTGGTTCCACAGCTCTTGGCCTTTCCTATGGCAGAGGTATTTTGACTGACAGCTCTTGGAGCCATGCTCACTGCCCCAGCTCCAGAGACACAGCAGGTCTATATTTCCATTAAGCAAACCCTCAGTGCTTTGTAGAACAACCTCCCAAAAGATCCAGAGCCATTCATGCTGCCAGTAGGAATAAGAAAGCCTTCTCTTACAGAAGCTGTTCCTTTGCTTGAGGCATGCAAACAGCCTATCCAAAAAAAAAATGCAGACACCAACAAACTGTGTTTGACTCCCATTTTTGTGAGTCTAGAAGCCCTCTGTTTTTCCTCAACCTTTTTTAGGTCTTATGTGGATCCATGACCCAGACAGTGGGCACCATTTTGTAAGCAGAGACTGCTCATTTGTTTCCCAACCACCCAGACCCAAATAATCACACAGAAACTGTATTAATTACAACACTGCTTGGTCAAAGACTCAAGAATATTCCTAGATAGCTCTTATATCATAAATAAACCAATTTCTATTAATCTGTATATCACCTCGAGGCTGTGGCTTACTGGTAATGTTCTAGCATCTTTTTCCTTTGGCAGCTACATGGCATCTCCTTGACTTTGCCTACTCTTTCTACTTATCTCTGCTCAGATTACCTGCCTGACTTTATTCTGCCCTGACATGGGCTGAAACCACTTCTTTATTAACTAATGGTAACAAAACATATTCACAGCATACAGAGGGGGGATTCCCACATCAATTCACATTTTTGATTAGTATATGTATGGCTTGTTGTAAATGGCAAGCTAAATACTACTACACCTGGTACCACAATCTGAATTAGTTAGAGTTCTCTTAAACAGTGGTTCTCAACCTTCCTAATACTGTAACCATTTAATACAGTTCCTCGTGTTGTCATGACCCCCAACCATACAATTATTTTTGTTGCTAATTGACAAGTGTAGTTTGGACACTGTTATGAAATATAATGTAAACATCTGATATTTCCAATGGTCTTAGGTGACCCCTGTGAAAGGTTTGTTCCACCCCCAAGAGGGTGGTGACCCACAAGTTAAGAACCACTGCTCTAAAATTTAGAATTACTAGAATGGATCTTGATATATTAAAGGGTATTTAGTAAAGGGACTTCTAAGCTATTCTAAAAATGGTTGACTCTTGATGGAAAGGCCAATAAAGCTATGACTGTCCAATCTTTGAGGCTGGATGTCTCAGCCAGTCTTCTGAATACACTGGAATCCTAAAAAAAAGTAGATTCTCATACCAGTGAAGGAATTCTCCATCAGCAGGATAGCTGAACTTGCCAGTGACAGTGGGAGCAAGAAAGCAAAAGGTAAAAGCTTCCTTTTTTCCATGTCCTTTTATATGGGCTGCCAGCAAGTTTGGCCCAAATTTAGGGTGGGCCTTCTGATCTCAAGTGATGCAGATTTAGGGTATGTCTTCTCACCTCAAAAATTCCAATGAATCAAAACACCTCCTTTGTTTGCCCAGTTTCTAGGATTTTAGTTGATTCCAAATGTAGTTAAGTTACAACCAAGGTTAGCCATCAAACTGCTGGTGGAGTTTTCTCAGCATCCTGCTCTCCTGGCATCTAGATCATGGAGTCATGTTGGCTTCCCTCTAGCATGCCTGGACTTCTGTTTGTAAGCCTTCAATGACATCAGCCTGGTCTAACTCACAGTGTGGTTTTGCAATTGGAGTGTGTAAGCCCCCACCCTTCATATGTAAAACAAGTTTCCCTTTAAAATCTCTAGATCCATTCTAGTACTTCTGGTCCTTTAGAGCAGTGGTTCTCAACTTGTGGGTCACCACCCTCTTGGGGGTGGAACAAACCTTTCACAGGGGTCACCTAAGACCATTGGAAATATCAGATATTTACAGTATGTTTCATAACAGTGTCCAAACTACAGTTGTTAATGTCTTTCCTCCATTCTCTACCTGATATCTTAAGATCTTCTCTGCTCAAAACCACTCAGAAGTCTTCCTAGCTGTTAGAATAAAAATCAGCATTTGGCAAACACTGCCTGTGCTCTTTCTGATCAAGCTCAGAAGTATCAAGAGCGTTTAATTATGTCCTTTAAATATCATGCTTGCTAAACTGGATGTCTTTCCATTCCTCAAGACATTTCTCCTTTTTGTCTTTTCAAGGCTATTATATCCCCTTGACTAAGGATTTTTCAGGTCATTAAAAGAATGTCATTTACTCAGAGAAGATTTTCCAGAATCCTCATACAATGTTAGATATCTCTGATTAAAAGCCTTCTGCATTAATACTGCTTTACTATTTTAATTCGTGGCATTAACTTATACTGTGTTGGCTGGTTTTATGGCAATGTGACTCAAGCTAAATTCATTGTAGAAGGGGGAGTCTCAACTGAGAAAATGCCTACATAAGACAGGGCTGTAGGCAAGCCTGTAGGACTTTTTAAAATTAATTTTTGGTGTGGGAGGGTCCATCTCATGTCGTTAGTGCAAATCCTGGGCTGGTGGTCCTGGTTTCTATAACAAAGCAGGCTGAATAAGCCATAAGGAGCAAGACAGAAAGCAATATTCCTCCATGGCCTCTGCATTAGCTCCAGATTCCAGGTTCTTGCCCCAAGTTTCTGTCCTGACTTCCTTTGATGATGAATAGCCACATATAGAAGCATAAGCCAAATAAATCTTTTTATCCCCAAGTATCTTTAATCATGGTATTTCATCACCGTAAATTGACTATAAGACAGATGTCTAGTACTGTGCTTCTCAAAGCAAACATCACAGTGTACTGATAATTATTTCGAAGAGTAATTAGAAAGCACATAAAATGCTGGTTTGTTGGATTAATAGATTTCAAATTCTGTGTTTAACTTATGACTTTATTTATGATAATATAAAGTATCCATACTAATAAATTATAATATTGGTTTGGAGCTTAGAAGCTACAAGCAAGATGCAGTAGAAAGGAAAAGCTGACTTACATCCATTTTCCTAGGGTTGATATGGGAAAAGGGAAGTGAGCAAAGTGTTTGGATGTGTTTGGGTGCTGTGGTTACTTCCAATCAAAGCATCTAGAGTTAGTTTTTTCCAAACATGTGGTTTCACCGGGTCTCTACTAGGACACACTATAAACCATCTTATGGGTGCTTTCATTTAAGAAATGTGGTATCCAGCTCCCATTAATGATGACATTTCATGAAGGTATTGGCTTATGGGAGTGTTGGATAAGTAAGGCATAGAGATGCCTTTAATATATCATAAATATTAAATGCATATCTGACAACACATAAAAGACTTACCATTTTCCTTAAAAATATGTTTGTGAATAGGAAATTTAGGGCGACTCATAAAGTTTTCTTCCAGTTGAGTAAAGGCTTCTTTGATTAAAGGCAAACTGCTTACAATCACTGAAGACATGATTCCAAAATCCAGACTGATAACATTCCCATACTTCTTCACAAGCTGAAACACATTTCAATAGTTAGAGGTAGGTGTGTTCATATGTCTGTGTCCAGGGATGGCAGGCATATGTGTACCAAATAGTAATCATATTGAAATGTCTTTGTTTTCCTGTGATGATGCACCTTGGTATGTGGGAATGGTTTTTCTTTTCTTTTCTTTTCTTTGAAATGTCCTAAACTCAAGTCAACTTCAAGAACGAGATGTACCAATACAAACTTATTAACATGGATCAATGAGTGGATGGTGTCATAGTGTGTATCCCTATATGAAGATTTTAGTGCATAGATTTCAGTAAACAAGCAAATTCTCTAACTCTGGCATTCTGCAGTCTAGGACAGGCAGAACACAGTGTATGCCACCTGGTAAAGACCAAGATATTTCTGTGTGAGTCTGCTGTAGGTAGCACAGAATAAGAATATAATATGTTTACATCATTTTATTCATTAATTGTGTGTGTGTGCATGTATGTGCATATGTTGTATGTGAAGGGTGGTGTTGCACATGAGTATGTCAGTGGACATCTTTGGGGAGTTGTTCTCTCCTCTCACCATGTGGGTCCAGTATTCAGGTTACCAAGTATTTCAGCATGTGCCCTTACCCACTGAACAACCTCTATGACCTGCAAGCATGGAATTCACAGTAAACGAAAATATCTGTTGATGGCTTTNATGTTGTATGTGAAGGGTGGTGTTGCACATGAGTATGTCAGTGGACATCTTTGGGGAGTTGTTCTCTCCTCTCACCATGTGGGTCCAGTATTCAGGTTACCAAGTATTTCAGCATGTGCCCTTACCCACTGAACAACCTCTATGACCTGCAAGCATGGAATTCACAGTAAACGAAAATATCTGTTGATGGCTTTCTTGTATAAATAGCTATGATAAGAGAAGCAGTAGCAAATTAACTGTGGCTATTTAAATATTAGAACGTGAGTTAGAGGAGGGCTCTGGTAATGGAAGCAACACAAGATGGAAGGGCAGAACCCAGAGACAGTGCTGATGGGCTCATGCAGCATTCATGTCACAAAAATCCTGGCTGAGGTGAAGAAATCAAACTGGGTTCCCAGGGTCAGCTCTGATAATATGTAAAAGAGGAATAAAAGGAAAAGAAAGAAAATGGAATGAGCTTCAACTGATAGGAGACATCTGAACATTGACTTGGAATATATTGAGTACTTTTATACATACAATGATCATATGAGGTATGCTTAGGTCATTGTATGTTGGGGTCCCATCATTACAGCTAGCTCGAAGTACATGCTAATATCTAAGTTGTGTATCACAGCCCACTTCAGCCTGACAAGACTTTCTCTTATTTAAGTAATGTTCTTGTAAGAATTCTATGAACTACTACAGAGAAAGCTAAGAAACTATGATGTGGCAGGAAGTACAGCTCCCACGTGCTCAATAAAGAGCCCAGCTTCTTCATTGTCCTTATCCTGTTTTCAATTATGTCACTTAAACTGTTCTAAAATGTCCCATCCCTTTACTTCAGTAGACGCTTGTTAAACATTCTTTCTAGGCACAGCACAACTGGTGACATCATTCTATCAAAGGCTAGGCCCAAAGCTGCCCATCCATCTAGATTTCATATGATATCAGAATTGATTAGCAGAATCCATAGGACTCATTGGACCACAGACTGTCCTGTGTTGTGCCTGTCGTGCTAAGCATTTGTTTAGTGTCTCTTGAGTGAATGAGTCTGTGAATAAATATATCTAGTTATTAAAGGTCATTTCATTCTATTAGAATATACATTTTAAGTTATTGTATTGAGTTAAATCATATATGTTCAAGCCCTTATTTTGTAATTATCCCACTGAGCAACCTGGGGAAATCTGATTACCCCTTTCCTCGACAGTGGAAAATGGAATGCTACCAGATGATTGCTAACGTGACTCCATGTGTGCTTCTCATGGAGTCTGAATGAACGGGACACAAACACCGAAGGGAAAGCCATGCATCAGTTTGTGGTATTATTTAAAATAGCAAGAATTAAAATTTAATTATGTCTAAGTTGTATCATTTAACTTCATTTGTTTATACCTAGATATCAAAATGTAAACACATAGGAAATACAAAATAAAGAAATGAAAAATTATCAAACTGGCATTATGTTTCCAGCCTCAGTGTCACCATGACCTATTGCTGTGATGCCAGACATATCACCCAACCTCATATGACTGTGTAGCCAGACATAGATCGAATATTTTAACCCTGACAAGATAAAATAAAAACATTTCTTTTTACTATTGCAACATGTTATCATTAGCCAGAAGCAAAACTCCCACCAAAGTTTACTCTCTTTTGACAAAATACAAGAAAAATGAAGCTCAACAGGCCAGAAATCATTTTTAACATTTTTGCTTATGAAGTCAAGCACCATTACGATGGGACCCTACAAAGGTTACAGTGGTGGGGTTCCTCTATGCCATCTTGTCACTTGCTATGTGTCTCTAGGGCTGAGCCTGTGAGGTGAACTGTGACTTCTCCAGCTGAACTGCTATGGAGAGAATCTCCAGAGAAGCCTGGGAGAGAATTCTGCTTTCCATCCTTCTTTTGCAGCAATAAATATATCCCTTCCCTATGAGACAATTACGGGAAGATCACTGGTGTTCATCCTCCTCTAGTGAGCTGCAGCTGCACTATACTGATGGGGCCCTGAAATTTGCAGCCATCTTCCTTTGTGCCAGTCCATGCTGCTGAGACTGAGGAGGCAGACGTGGCAAGCACAAATTGTGGTTATTCTGATTCATAAAATTTATTGTGAAATTTCCATTTGAAATGCTATTCACAAAAGTGAGTTCTCTGAGCCTCTAAAGCTACCTCTACAAGGAAAATATGGACCTAGGGTGTGCATCAGTTTTACAGCACACTACACAAAATGCCCAGTCTGGCATTGCTTAGTTCATTCACAAAGACCCAAGAGAACATCAGTTTTGTTGAGATACAGATGTTGGTAAGATGGAAAAAAATAAATATTTCCAAGAGGTTATTACAAAATTATTCCAAATCTTAACAGACAAAAGGAAGGTAAGAAGAAAAGGCATCAATTTGAGGACAGAAAGCTGCCATGGCCTCTGTGGAGATCTGCGCAGCAGAGCTTGGCAGAGAAGCAGTGCAGAGGTGAGAGGCAGCTCTCCCATGCACAGCACAGAGAAAGCCGATGGCAAACAGCAAGACCCAGAACCATAGATGTCATGGCTGTGCACCAATGTCCTGAAAACAGGAATGTGCTGATGAGAAAACACCTGAAAAATGGTGGAAACTTCCTAGTCTGGGAAGATCAAAACCAAAAATGAAAGAATAGAAACAGCAAATAGACAACCACAAAAATTAAACATTTTGTTTCATGCTTATATATAAGTTGTAAACAGATGTGTCCCAATTAATGATGAAACTTGACTAATTAAAAAAATGCCCAAGTATATGCAATCCAGATGAATGCAATTCTAGTATCAGGCTTAGGTAAAAATAAAAGAACTGAAAGACAAAAGCCTTCCACATACGGACCAAAAGGGGGCTTGCAGGGTTTAAGACATCAGAGAAAAAACAGGCAAAACAAATTTACTCTGGATAAAGAGGGATATTACATGTTCACATGGCTAAGTCATCAAACGACCTAGCAATCTTAAATATGCACTGTGTATACAGAACCGATTTCCCAACTTAATGGGGAGAGCTTCCAGAACTGAGTGGAGAAATAGGCACTCTCCTGGTGGAGCTAGATAGAGACTTGATTGTGGCTTTCTTAGTAACTGATAGCATCAGTAGTAAGCAGTCAGCAAGGATGTAAAAAAACTAAGGCTTAGTATGAGAGAGCTAACACCTAAATAGCTTTCAGTCTTCAGTCAATCTCTCTCTCTCTCTCTCTCTCTCTCTCTCTCTCTCTCTCTCTCTCTCTCGCCATGGCTGCCTTGAAACTCGGTCTGTAGTCTAGGCAGGCATCAAATTTACAGAGATTTGCCACCACTGCCCTGCTGATCTGCATATTTCTTAAAAGAGCATGTTTAGAAGTTAATTATTTGGCTTAAAATTCGCAACGGTGAGCATAAGCCTTTAAGCAAGGCCCACCCCACCCCCACCCGTGTTCCCGGATGTCGCCAGTCTAGCATTTTAGGATTATGTCATTGCACCCCAGGCAACATTGTCCCTTCCTACCTGCTGCACTGCCAGATGTGGCTGCTCCAAGTCCAATTGCAGCATGTTGCCCACAAAGGGCAGACGTCGTGGCCCTGGTGGATAGTTTTTTGGGCGCCTGCTTTTGAGGTAGTCAGCCAGGAACAAGAAGGTGACAGCAGCCAGCAGCAGAGTCCTGAGATGGAGCCCTGCCCAGATGGCGGCCACAAGGGAGACCGCAGCTGCAAGCATGGTTGTTATCCCAGCAGACTCTTCAGAGGAATGAGGGTCTGCGCTGAGGCTCAGGGCTCCTCGTTTTATAGAGAGCTCAGCTAACTAAATCTGCTCCTGTCGCCTACCAATCACACCCCTCCGTTCAACTTGGAGGCCCTAGGACCCAGAGAGCACAGACCCTCCACACATACTTACAGCCCCAGCCCTCCCTCACTAAGCAGAGGTCTTAGCCACGCCTTTCAATTAGCACATGGCCCTAGCCCTTATGCTCAGAGCTCTCTGCCCTGCCCCCTTATAAGCTTAATAAGACAAGACAGACATTTGGAGTTGTGGCTTTTCCCTTCAATTGACGGTTAGACTACGAGCTAAAAAGAATTTGGGTTTAATTTGGTCGTTATAACTTGCACATACTTATAAACTACATTGGTATTATGTACATGTTGTAAAAAGCCAAGTACCTGCAGAAAGTACATAGATACACATAGCTGTAACTGAAGGTGGATTATTTGTTCTAAAATCTGATTTTTGTAGCTTCTATTTAGATCTATGACTTGACAGTTTTAAGGTTACACCATCTGCTTTTATTTTCGTAGCTCTAAGCAATTACTAATTACAAATTTATCCTCTTAAAAGTATGAGCCAATATTAAGCAGAAACCTTTATTTTTAAAGACATAGAACTTAGCATGAGCAATGATGAGACTTTAGGCAGATTGAGCAGTTGTTGACAGCCTGGTTTTAAAATAATGTTTTCCCTCCAGTTTAAATTATATATATGTATATATATATACATATATATATATGTTAAGGATATTTTTGAAGACATTTTAATAAGGATTTCTAAGATATATTCCTAAGAGGCATTCTGATTAACATAAAGCATTTTATACCATATAGTCTTATTTTTCTCATGATTAATTGAAATAAAAATTTAAATAATTTTTTTCATTATAGCCTGTTTTGGAAGAAAATCCTATTCAAAAATCTATGTGTATAACATTAAATTTTATAACTTAAGGAAACCTTAGTCCTACAATTCCAACGAATGGCGTTTTATATAAACAAATATCATATTAAGGTTTTTATAAAACACTTAATAGACCACAAATACCATTTTAATAAGTTTGAAGATATTTAGCCTACCTGTATAACGCAGTAAACATTCATTAAGCCTTTTAAAAATAACTCAAACACTCACATTTATAAATACGAACTTGTGCAGTTTAATTGAGCATTCTATATATATGCATATATACATGTATATCTATATCTATATATATGCATATAGCAGTACTCAATGCAAATAAATAAAAAATTTAAATGGCCACAGGATTTGTTAGTTTTTATGTGGAAGGAAAAAAACATGTGAACATATTTATTGTAGACTAGACACAATTACATGAAATGCAGATATGTTCAGTATAATAACCAAGTAGAAAGGTCATATATTCCTATCTCTTTAAGATATGAGGAAGGCTGAGTAAAATGATCAAAAGGTCAAGTTTATCATTTGTACTTAAGGCAATATTCTTTTCTAATTTTAGAACTGATCTGATGGTGATGAAATGTCATCACAAATAAAACAACCATCCCAATGCTACTTTACATTAAAAAAATTAAAAGAACATTTACTCTCCTAATTTGTAGTGGGGCTGAACTACATTTCCCATACTTGCTTGTGTATCTACATGAAAGAAGAGGAACTAATTGGAAGTATAGCATCATGGACCAGCTATCAGCTCCCTGCTTAGTATCAGTCTCACCTGTATTTTGTCTTGGTCTACATAAAGATGATCTGTCCCAAATTTACCTGGCATCACCAATATTTAGGTGGCTATTTTTTCTGTCTAAGACATCCTTAGTTATCCCATCCCCATAGATCAGAAAAAAATCCATCCATTGATATTCTGGGGAACATATGCTTAGTTCCCCATCATGAAGATCCTTATGCCCACTTAGTTCAAAGTCTAAAGACAGTTGAAGTTTAAGCCTCTTAAGAAATCAAAATGCATAGAGTTTGATTTTTCTGATGTTGGCCTTAAATGTCCCGAGTCAGCTCCTTCTCAGAAAATCATGGGAATGGGAAAGCAGGCAGAGTCTCCCTTGCCTAAGTAATTAACTTTCCACAAAACAGAGAGAACATGAAGGGAAGCAAAGATGCAAAAAGTCCCTTGAGTAATTTAGGGGAGACATGACCATCCTAATGTGATTTGAATTCAGAATGTGCTGCTTTCTCAAGCAGCCTCTGTCATGTCTTGGGATGCTCTCTTGTAGGCTAAGAGTGGCTTGGTATATTTGGGAGCATAAACTTTATGCAGATGTCCCCTAGAAAAGGCATGTTTTATTTCATCTACTCAGGAATAGGGTTTGGATGAGTCTAGACTTCTGTCTTTGGTGCTGGTGGTGCTTTACAACACTAAGTGGGAACCTAAGGTAACATTCAAGCCATGCTTAGCAATGCAGATAAGCTGAGTGGTGGTCAGGCAAACTCACCAACAGAGCTTCAGGATAGATTCTGGCATGAACAGCTACAAACCTTAGTTGGGACAGAAACATGGTTGTACATTGTCATCATCTACAGCCACCTGGAGAGTTCCTCTAGACTTTCTAGGAACCAACTCATGCTAAATTAGGACTTTAGTCTTGTGGTATAGTAAAAAAGACCTCCAAATGAAAACTTAAGCATGAGGCTGAAGAGAAAGAGAGATCCTCAAAAGGAGAATAAGATGTCCCAATGGAGGTGAGAGAACTTCCCAGTGGGAAGCAGCCATGACAATTTTTAAGCTTAGTGTGGGATGTTCTCTATTTTGCTGTTATCTTAAACTAGGCCATAAGCATCTCTTTGGAACAGTGATTTTGCTCCTCTTGGAGATAAGGAATGAAGAGGCATGGTCAGAGGATGATAGGTAAATATGAATCTGAAAATAGCCACATTTCTTTTACTGTTGACCAAATCAAGGAAATCTAGAGCCCAGAAAGCATTCACTAAAATCCACATGAGGAGATAATACTGGCAGTTTGGATAAAGGGGATCCATATTGGTGCCTGTCTCATCCAGTGAAAAGTTGTTTGTTTCGGAGGCTTCCACATCTGGGCACCATAACTGTTGGTACAAAACAGAAATTTCACCACAAAGGGTAGGATACAGTTTATTCTGGACATAAATATGAGTGACCATGGCCCAGGAACACAGAATCAGTTAACACTAAATTCCATGTTCCAAAAGTGTTATTCTTGGCACACCTGATTTAAAGTGTATGTGTGAGTGTGAGTTTGCGTTGCATGCGTGCATGTGTGTGTGTGTCTATGAATGCTTGGAGTTATTCAGGACTCCTTTAAGAGGTGGACCCTTGCTAGTAGAAGTAAGTTACTCTAGGTGGATTTGAGTTAATTTAGCTTGACCCCACCTTATGTTTTCTCTGTCTGCTTCTTTTGTGAAGATGATATATGGTCTGGCTGCCTTCCCATTGCCTAGTGGGTGAGCCTTAAACTTCTGGTACAATGCCTTCACCATTATAACAAACTCTCTCCATCGTAAGTATTAGTCAAAACAAACCTTTTTCTAAGTAAAGGTTTTAGAGGTTCTGTTGAGGACCAGCCTCAACAAAAAACACTTCTTGCCAGGGTAGGTGGGAAAAACACAAGCCATAAGACAATAACAGGATTTTCAGGGATCATTCAAATCCTGAAAATCACCTGCATTTTCCCCCACAGCTTTTATATGAAAGGTAAACTGGGGGAGCAGGTAACAAAAGGCTTCATTAGCATTCTGTTGCCTAGGTAGCAGGTTGACTCAAGTCATGTTTACTTGACCAACACTTGGTTACATAGGCTGAAAACACCTCCTCCCCAGGTGGCTTCATAGTTACCATGAAAGGAGCAGAATCACATTAGCATATTCTGAGCACCTGTCAGGATGGCACCGTGTTTACTAAACTTCAAAAAATGGGCCAGTCTGCCATCTCCTATGCAGAAAGTGTGATTAAGCCTTTTTATTCCCCAGACTCTCTGACTGTCAGATAAGGTGGGAAATGGGCCTGCATTTTTCAGACTCCACAATTCCTCATGTTTTATTAATTTCTCTAACATGGGGCTGACTGGTAAACCCCAAAATGCACAGAAGTGACCAGGCGTACAAGGAAGCCTGTGAGAAAATTGCACATCAGTTGGAGAGGTGAGTAATGAACGCTCAGAAATGAGTAGTAAAATTTTGAAATAGTGCTCAACTTCATATGGAAAAGCAAAAAAACCCAGGATAGCCAAAGCAATCCTGTACAATAAAAGAACTTCGGGAAGCATCACAATCCCTGACTTCAAACTCTACTACAGTACTGAAAACAGCCTAGTATTGGCATAAGAACAGACAGGAGGACCAATGGAACCGAAAAGAAGACCCAGATATCAATCCACACATCTTCAGACACCTGATCTTTGACAAAGAACCAAAAAAATCAAATGCAAAAATGCATATTTAACAAGTGGTGCTGGCATAACTGAATATCAACATGTAGAAGAATGAAAATAGATCCATATCTATCACCATTCACAAACCCAAGTCCAAATGGTTCAAAGACCTCAACATAAAGCCAGTCACAGTGAACCTCATAGCAGAGAAATTGGGAAGTACATTTGAACGCATTGGCACAGGAGACCAGTTCTTAAATATAACCCCAGCAGCATAGACACTGAGAGAAACAATTAATAAATGGGACTTCCTGAAACTGAAAAACTGTAAAGCAAAAGACATGGTCAACAAGACAAAACAACAGCCTACAGAATGGAA